>SKCR01032193.1:0-255614 GCA_019454045.1 Zanthoxylum bungeanum
TTTAAATTGGTAGATGATTTAATTAAATTAGGAATGTGATTTATTTATGGAATTTAATTTGTGACATGTGTTTTAATTTAATTTAATTGGATTTATTTAGTTTAGGAATGTGATTTAATTTAATTTAATTTAAGTTTAATTTAATTGGTTTTAATTTAATTTGTGACATGCATTTTTAATGTTTTAAATAATTTGGATTGGGCTTGGTGTGTTTAAAAACAGAGGTCCAACAAGCAAACCTGAAGCGAAACAAGCAAGTTAAATCTGACAAAATGATAATTTCCAACTTTACCCTTCCAACGTCCGTTTCCCGCGGCTTTCACAACTAAAGAGGTAGTGTCTCCATACGAGACTCATCATCGGGCTTATATGCAAAAATGCAGTGGCTACAGTTTGGCATTCTCAAAAGGCTGTATGTGAAATTCCTCTAATTATTTGAGCTGATGGAACTGTTTCTCTTCTGTTGCTTGTAGTGCATGAATTGGCTTCTTCAGTGCGCAGTACGCTTTATCTTTAGGCTCCACAGGCAATTGACATGCTTTAAGTTTTTCAGTAGAACTTTGCATTGTATTGCAGTTCTGGATGGTACTATTTATCACATCAAGTCTGAAACATTCCTCTTTCTTTTCATCATCTGGGAAATTCATGGCCTTGAAAACATTGAATGTTACTTCTTGGTCATGTACTCTCATGGTTAGTTCTCATTTCTGTACATCAATAATGGTTCGCCCTGTAGCCAAAAACGGTCTCCCGAGGATTATTGGCACGTCTTCATCTTCCTCCATATCAAGGACAATACAATCTGCTGGGAAAATGAATTTGTCAACTTTGACCAGCACATCCTCAACTACACCTCTCGGAAATATGAGCGTTCGATCAGCAAGTTGCAGAGAGACTGAGGTAGGCATTGCTTCTCCAATTTGCAGTTTCCTGTAAATAGAAAAAATGCATTATATTAACACTTGCACCTAAATCACATAAAGCCTTATCGATATAATTTTCTCCAATGGTGCATGGGACAGTGAAACTGCCAGGATCTTTCAACTTCGGGGGAAGTTTCCTCTGAATGATTGCACTGCATTCTTCTGTCAATGCTACTGTCTCGTAATCTCCCAATCTCCGCTTTTATGAAAGAATATCTTTCATGAATTTGACATAGATGGGCATTTCTTCCAACACTTCTGCGAATGGAATGTTGATGTGCAACTTTTTGAACACCTCCAAGAATCGAGCAAACTGTTTGTCTAGTTTGTTTTTCTGGAGACGCTGTGGAAAAGGTGGAGGTAGAGTGAATTTTTCTTGATCTTTTTCCTTTGCTTCTTTTTCCTCCATCTGTGGAACTGCATATTTAGGAACCTCTTCAATTGTTGCCTTGATTCCAACATCTTTATTGATTTCAGTACCGATTTTAAAAGTAATGGCTTGGCATTGCTCATTCCCTCGGTTCCATGGATTTGGTTCTGTATGCTAGGAAGGTTCCCTGGCGGTCTGTAACTCTGAGCATTGGCCAGTTGTCCAATTTGATTTTCCAGTGCTTTGATGGAAGCAGATTGGCTTTGAAAAATAACATCATATGCTGTTTGTTGCTTTTTGAACATCTCTGCAATCGATTCTTTCATTTCTGGTTCTTTTTCAAACTCTTGGCTTTTATTTTGCTGTTGAAATCCATGTGGTGGAATGTTCTTTTGCCCTGAATTGTTGCTCCATGAAAAATTAGGACGATTCATCCACCCTGGGTTATAGGTGTTGGAATATGGATTGTTCCCACGTCTGTTGAAATTGTTGACATAGTTCACCATTTCTTCATGTTGGTTCGGCTCTGGTGATCCTCTATATGGTGAAATTGTGGCTCTGGCGATGTTTGCAACTTGCGTGCTAAGTGTTTCCAGGCTTTTGCACATTTGCTCCAACTTAGTATTCACTGTTGAGTTAGCTCCAACTTCATAAATTCTTGCAATTCGTTGAATCATGCTCCTTTCTGTTGGCCACAATGAATTGTTGTTAGCCATTTCTTTGATTAAGTCCCAGGCTTGATCTTCTCCTTTTACCATCAAAGCTCTTCCAGTAGCAGCATCAATTGTGGTTCTCATCAATCCAGAAAGTCCATTATAGAAAGTTTGGACTTGAAGCCATTTTGGAATCTCATGGTGAGGAAATTTCCGGAGCAAATATTTGTACATTTCCCAAGCTTCGTAGAGAGTTTCCGAGTCAAGTTGTACAAAGGATGTGATGTCATTTCTCAATTTTACTGTTCTGGTTGGTGGAAAGTACTTTGCAAGGAATTTGGTGGCTAGAGTGTTCCAAGTTGTGAGGGAACCTGCTAGTAGTGAATGTAGCCAAGCTTTTGCTCTGTCTTTAAAGGAATATGAAAAAACGCGTAGTCTCATTACTTCTTCTGATGCTCTGTTGTAATTGAAAGTGCCACAAACTTCCAGAAAGTTACTAATGTGGGCATTAGGATCTTCAGTTGCATTCCCCCAAACTGTACTGACTACTAAATCATTTGAATGCATGTTTTGATGTCACACGCATTTGCTGGTAAGGGAGGAAGTACAATACAGGAAATGAGGCCGTCAACCACCGGAATGGTTCTGTCTCGAATGGGAATTGGTGATGTAACGTTCAAAGGTTCAAGTTCCATGTTGTTGATTGCTTCTTGTCCTTCTCGCATTTTCCTTCTCAACTGTCTGATGGTTCTTTCAATCTCTGGGTCAAGCGGTCGGATTTCAAAGCTTCTGGTTCGCCTCATGTAGTTTCTGAGAACCTGAAACACAAGAAAACAAAAACAATAAGTAAAAAGAAATTAGATACAAGTAAAGTATCCAACCCCAAAACTAATAGTGAAAGATAAATAAGTCCCCGGCAACGGTGCCAAAAACTTGACCGGCGTAATCACACGCGTATAACGCAAGCGCACGTATAACGCAAGTAGTATAAAAAGTATTGATCCCACGATGACTTAAAACCTTTTGTTATCAATTTATGAAGTTAAATGTTTACAAGTATCTAATAAATTGATTGTTTGATTGGATGGTGACTTTAAAATTAAAACAAGTAAATAAATTGCTTAAAAGTAGATTGAAGAAAATTCAAATTTATAAAACTATCCAGGGTTGTGAATCCTTCCAATATCTTTTTAAAAGATGAAGTGGTTATTTTACGTTTGTGTAATATATTGGTTTATTAACCTGGCACACGAAATTATGTAAAAGCCTCTTCCGATGGTCAAATACAAATACCCAGTATAACCCAATTAATCATATTCCTATGTTAACCAAGTTATTTGAATTCATTAAGATTAACTTCCAATTATGGCTACCCCCGCCCGACAGGTATATTCTATCCTGTAAGGAAATCTTGTAAAGGGTTATCAATCCTCAAGGAAGATCGTGGGCTATTGATTCTAAGGTCTTTAACCTAAAATCTCTTTTCCAAGTTCATTTCTTTTCCAAGTTCATTTTAAGTTTACCAGTTCAATTTTATTAATGGCCAGTTAATAAAAAGCATTAGGATTAAGGCTCAATAAATAAACAATTATATTACCCAAACTGTAATTTAACCCCTTATAAACCGGTGATATTGGATTTCATCACAACCCCAGATAACTGGCTTAGTTACGACACATATTTACGGGTAGTAAAAACTTAAATAAAAGAAAAGACATAAAGTAAATGCTTGAAATTAAATTACTGGAAAGTAAATGCTGGAAATTAAATTACTGGAAAGTAAATTACTGGAAATTAAATGCTGAAAGTAAATAAAGTAAAAGTACAATAAAGAAATTGCTGAGGTAAAAGGATCTACTTTTATTACTACTATTTTAGATATATCCCTTAATATAATATATTAACTTTGCGTGATAATTACCAACCAGCCATATAGGCGGTATCCTGATTAAGTCAAATTAATAATTAATTACCAACCGACCAACCAGGCGGTATCCATGCTTAGTCAGGTTTAAACCAATTTATAATTATTTACCAACCGACCAATATGGCGGTATCCTCGTTAAGTCAGATTTTAAATATTTATTATATTATAATTAGGGGAGATTAATCTAAATAGCAATAATAAAAGCTTTACATTTTACCCCAGCAAGGGAGAGTTACCTCCTCATTGCTTGAAAAGTAAAAACTTAAAAAGTAAAGAAAGAAAAATATTGTGCGTAAAAGTAAATTGCGGAAATTGAAAACTGAAAAGTAAAGAAAAGAAAGTGCGAAAACGGAAATTAATTACTGAAAGTTGTAAATAAACAAACAAGATACAATCTTCTTAGTATTCTTAAGGAATTTCAAAGAAGAAAGTATGAATTTACAAATGAAATGGCTTGGTTTTTATAGGCAAAATTTTACCTCCATCAAATCATCCACCAACTCCATTATTAATTGCTCCGCTAATTGCTCCACCAAATCCATTATTAATTTTTATCATGTTTGGTGGGAGCTTGACTATTTTGATTTTTTTATTTTTTTATTTTTTTTATTTTTTTGCTTTGAAAATGACTTTAATAATTAGACATAACACACTTACGGATGTTTCAACATATTCGGCCATGAAATCTTCAGAAATCGAAATTATTTTGTTATTCAAAGTTGTAGAGCTTTGAGTCTTCTTTAATCTGAAACTTGAATCAGCTCAATCCGATATCGGAGTAAAACGTTATGCCCAAAATACGACAGTTGCGCAAAATTGGAATTTCCGAAACTGCACTTCGTTAGAACGCCCTTTCAAGTTTCCAATCTCTAAAATTAATATTTCAAGTCCAATTTTTTGCCCTTATTTGACCCATATTTCGTCCTAAATGATTTCATTGAGTCCCAATATTATTTTATCTGCAAAATAAACTAAAACACATCAAAATGTTCATCAAACCGAGAAACTAAACAAAATATTAAGTAAAAGAGGTGATAAATATTGATATATTTTTCGCTCATCAGTTGCTTTATAGCGTATACTGAGACAGAGGGCCCATTTACTGGAAATGGTTTATCATTTGGTGAAGGTTTATCCTAAAATCAAAGTTTTTAAAGTGTTGTGTTCTTAAAAGGGTTATCTTTGCATTCATACATGAAAATTTCTTGCTGAGCTTGGTGATCACCTTTCAAACGATTATACCGATCTAGCTGTTGATGGTTGCGTGAAAAATCCATGATGGTGACTGATGTAATAAGGAACCGTGTCTTTCTTAATTTACAATTTGGGGACATTAAGATAATAAGTTTTCAGGATGGATAGGTCTCTAAAGATCTAGTTTGTTACTTTAGTTTATGCAGTGCACTTATTCTACGATTTGGGTTTGAAGAAAGTTATTTTTTCTTTATAACTGACTATTAATTTAATAACATTAGGATATTTACTTAAGCGTTTGGACAATTTAAGGTTAGTGTAGAAGTGTTGGTAGCGTTCCGGCTCTGTACTCATTTGGCTAGGGTTGTTATAAGTCGGGGCATTACAGAAACCTTGTCATTTTGTAATTGTGTTGTATCAATCCCAAACTCAGCTTTATGAGCACTCATATGACCCGTCATAGTTCCATACCTACCAGTGTATTTGTAAATTTTTTCACAATAATTACAGACATCATTCTTCGCATAAGTGACATGATTCACTACCAGAGTGGAATATTTTATCAACATTTCAGAACCTCGATTTCTCACTTGAATACGTGAAGTCGTTTCGCCGGTGATAGGTTGAGTGGTATCCTTAGGAATGTTAATATTATGTGATGAACTTGCTGTTGGACAATTATGACCCATAGCATCACTATTTGTACAGATCATGGTGTTGTTGTACAAATTAACTATGTGACAAAGGAAATTGCTTTTTTGTCATTTATGATTAGATCACCAAGATGTATAAATGATGAAAGGTCCATATGATTAGTTCCGGATTGATAAGATATAAGACAGTATCAATCCATAAAGGTTTAATCATTAAATATACATACTCGTAGTATTATCGAGATTGGACATCGATAATGCGGAATAGACTAGTATTACACTTGTGCGCGTTGTGAGGGCATAACATCATAGTTCTCATATATTTGGGTATAGGATACTCATGCAAGTGTAATAGGAGGTTGTGTTTTACCGATGGTACGGAAAACAACTTCACTCTGGATAGACCCCTCGGAATTCCATTGGTAGTATGAGTATGTGTCTATGGAAGTCTGAATCAGGGTAGGTGTATTTGGTCTTAACCTGAGACTTGCACCGCTAATACTTGCGACAATCAATATACTTTGGTTTTGGCCGTCCAGGGCTTTAACAGGTTCTGTGTACGCCTTTTCTGGGTATATTGAGAATCGTAGTGTATTGGGTGTGATGTCGAGATGGAAGTATCACTCCAGTCATAGTGGAGATGATGATCACGTAGGATACGGTAATGGTTCTCTTATGTACTGCAGTCATCGGGATATATGACTAGGTCATGATTATCCGATTATAGAGACTAGTTACCAGAGATCCGATATGTGCTTCGTACGGGGCAGACAAATTTCCAGCCTCAGGCCTTGCACGTGACATCTGATGCTGGATCGAAATACGCAATACTACGTATACTACGCCTGATATAGATCACATATTCATGTAAGAATATTTCTGGAGAATTGGGTAGGCATGGCGATTTGCTAGAAGCCAACCTTGTCTTGTAAATCGGTACAAACGTAGTACTAGGTACTTACATGATCGGATAGTCCGACGACCGGATTTACTGCCAACATATCCGGGGATCTCATGGGTCTCTTCCCGAAGATTCACCGATGACGTATGACTCGCACTTTATTAACTTGGGATTAATTAGATGAGAGAGAAAATTAATCTGTGATTAATTGCGGAGATATTTTATCTAGGATAAAATATTAATTTAAGAGAGAGAACGATTAATTGGAATTAATCGATAAAATAATATATTCGATATATTAT
The DNA here is from genome assembly GCA_019454045.1 of Zanthoxylum bungeanum. Classification (NCBI taxonomy): domain Eukaryota; kingdom Viridiplantae; phylum Streptophyta; class Magnoliopsida; order Sapindales; family Rutaceae; genus Zanthoxylum; species Zanthoxylum bungeanum. The sequence goes on from SKCR01032193.1 coordinate 6,924, forward strand.
ACGAAATTGGATTTCGACACGGAATTAAAATTAACGAGTTAATTTAGAATTAATTCGTTAGCGACGTGAATAGTAATTTTGCTAGGCATAATTATTAATTACGACGCAACGGAAAATTCGTTAATTTGGAATTAGCGAATCTGAGCCCGGGAGTGTTTGCGGGCGCACTCGCATTTCAAATTCAAATGCGGCCCACAGGTCACATCAAGCGTCAAATCATTTGTCACTTTGAGTGATGTGACAACTAGTCACTTTTTGATTTGAGTGATTGATGTGAGTTGTTGGATAAATTAAAGCCATTTATCATTTATCCAAATTTTGGTGTTTGACTTTATTTTGTGTATTAGATACACATTTATCCAACAACCAAACATAACACACTCTCTCACTTCTTCTCTTCTCCCTCTCACGCCCAAGGGGCATTCTTCTCCTTCTTTCACTGGTTTTGCAGAGCATACAAGGAAGAAGATGGTAATTTTTGTGGCAAAAATTACCAAGTGCTAACACACTTCTGGAGTCTCGCGAAGGTGATAGGGAAACCCACCCGTGGGCATGGAACATACATCACAAAGCTTGGAGCTTGAGACCACCATGACCGAATTTTTGAAGGACAAAACAGCCCACTGTCGTGAGCCCGAGGAGGGAAAAGCTTGAAGATTTTGTTCTTCGCATCGCTCAACCGATCAATGTAAGTATTCCGCAACTTCTTTGTTGTATTCGCACATGGTTTCTTTGTTTAAATCGATCCCTGTTAGACCGTAGAATCCCAACACTTGCCATTATAATGAAAAGATTGAGATAATAAGAGAATAAATGATTGAATATATGAAATTTGAGAAAATTGAGTGAGTGAGAAGAGAATAAATGATTTTGTGGTTTTGGAAAATGTGTTAAATAGTTATTTATAATATTTTTGATTTTCTATGATGCCTAAAATGCCTCCAAAATATAGTTGTTGGGAGGGGAAAATTGATATTTTAAACTTTTATTATTATTAAAAAAGTTTTTTGACCGTTACGGTTAACGGTCAAAACCATTAACCGTAACGGCTAATGGTTTTGAACCGTAACGGTTATGGTTCAAACGGGAATTGTAACTATTACAGTTCGAATCAATCCAACCGTCCAAACCAGCTGTTGGAAATTATCTCAACCTTAACCGAACCAGACTCTACTAATACGGTTATGGTTCGCGATTCGATTGCATAATTAACAATTCGGTTTACGGTTCGATTGCGATTCAGTTACGATTTCGAATCGCAGTCGTGTGCATGTCTACCGCCAGTCATAATCGTTAGTGTGGTGGCAAGCTAACACATATCATGTATTCAAATCACGAGAGTTTTTGAAAAAAAAATTGTACTTATTTTATAAGGTTTTTTTGAAAAAAATAAAATAAAATAAAATAAAATTTTGAAAAAAAAAAAAAACTGAAGTTAAATTGCCATTTCTTTTACCAAAAACACAAATAACATGAAGTTTCAGGTTGTGGCTCAATTCTGGCCCACTGAATGAGCAGCTCCTTCTTGCCAATTACTGGAATGAAAGATAAGATTTTTTTTTGGAAATTTTGGGTCAAATCACTCGATCTAGATTTAAACGTAACAAGTAAAATCTCCGACTATCCTAAACTCTGAGAAGAAATACGTCCCCTGAACTCGAACTCCAAACCTGATAACCAATTATTAAATCATTTGCCATCAAGCCACATTTCTTGGGGCAACAAAAGAAAAAATGTTTTAACATTGTTTTGTAATATTTTGCATTATAGAATGTGTAAACAGCTATCCTTAGAACTTAAATCATTATCTCCTGTTAGAGAAACACATCAAACTTTTATTGCAGAAAAATTTGGTGCATAAAAGAGGGAAGGGATATTCCTGCAACTTTAAAACTGTCTCAACAATACAATTTCTTAATTCGATCTACAAAACATTTTTCTTTCAACAATTGTTTCCTTAAAACAGTGACAAGTTCCACATGCATTCCTCTAATCTACAACACCAATTGAAAACAAGCATGACTTAATCAAAGTCCCATTGCTGTCTGCATATACATGAATTGTGATTCTACCAATTCCAAGAAGAACTAACTGTTGGGCGCTGAAAACCTTTAAACTGATTTCCTGTTTCTATCTATTACTTTCCTTCCTTTTTCTTCTTCTAAATGAATTACTTTTGCAGTCAATCTGAAACTTCTGGGTTTTTAAAGCTCGGATTCCAAGCACTCTGCTGAAAGCAATTGGACATGGAGCAAGAATCGGGTGAGATTAAAGCTTACACATTGAACACTAGTTAGTAGGTACTTTCCCACTTACCGTTTGGTCCCAAACTGTCAACAGCTGAAGTGGAATCATATCCCATTTGAAAAATACTTTGGAACTCATGGTCTAATAAAGCCTGTGTGCGTAGAAGAAATGCATTGTATAAGTACTTATGAAGAGCAAAATATGAGAGAAGATATGAAGATCTTTCTTATACCTGAGGCAAGGGAGGAAATAGTGGATTAGCACTAGGGATAGTCGGCATAGCTCCTTGGAAAATTCGAGGTGGATAAGGTCGAGAGGAGTTCAATCCAGAATTATATCCAATAATAGCTGCACCACCACTATGTGAAAGGAGAATCTACATGGAAAATGACTATGATTCATATTGAACCCTAAACATTTAAAACTAATAAATGAAAAAGCAAATAAATTTCGGGTCTCAAAATATACGAGCACTGCCACCTTCCTATAACTTACATCTTTTGAGAGAATCCTTTCTATATCAATGTTCAGTTCCGGGTTGACAGTGGCAAGTTTCATTGACAAAAACTGTAACAGCAAAGCAAGTATAGACTTGGTCAAAATATATACACATACAAATGCAAGCAACTAACTTGTCAACCATGATGCTAGTAATATTGCTACTAAAGAATAAAATGATTATCTTTTAATTTAGAACCATTAGCAAATTTTGATAATTATTATGAGCAGAGTGCCTGATGAATTGATGATATTTATTATAAGCAATGTAATTTCTTGACAATTTTAAATAGTGAATCAAACCAGTTAAATGAAGATTAAAATTCCTCATATTACAGCCAGAAAATAGCCTACCTCAACCTGCTGTTGCAGCGATTGCACATAGTTGATAATTTCATCAAGCATTACTGCCTTACCTGTGATCTAAAACAACACATAATACCAGGACAAATCAGTAGTTGTATTCATAGATTAAAAAACAGGGCTGAATTGACAAGTCAGGCCTCCTCTATTTACCTTATTGCATCCAGGAACAAGTTCTTGAAGCAATCTCATCCGCTCGCTTATCTTTTCCCTTCTCACCTGAAAGCATCCCACTAGGTTTAACAGAAAGATAACTCTAACATTTTATCTTTTTTATATGTAAATGCAAGGATGTACCCTTTCTGCAAGGCTGTGACTATTAGTAGCCTGGCCCCTTTTGGCTCTCATATGAATATACTCTTTAGGAGCCTCTCCACTGTTAGAGCTGTCTTTGGCTTGTTTAGCAGCTTGTTTACCACGCATATTTGCACCAGTGTTCTGCTCAATTTTTTGATTCTTCTCATCTTGTTCTTTCAAAATGTCAGAGCTGTCTCCAGAAGGATCCCTTTGAAGCTCCAATTTCGCATTCTACAGAGTTTACCAAAGCAATACACTAAAGTGGGTTACTAGGCAACCTAAAAGGGAACATAAATCCTCAAGTTCCTTACTGGTACAAAGAAGTTATGCTAGTCAATTTACCTTATCTGGATTGAGAAGAGAGTTTGACTCAGGGGATCGTTTTCTTGTCTTTCCATTGGTTGAAACTCCTACAGCTGCCTCTTCTGAGATCTGACGGTCCTCATAAGATTGTGAAACATTTGTTGAAGTTCTTTCATTGCATCCCTCTTTATTTGGAAAATAATTAGGAGGACACCCACTACTAGCAATCTGAACATTTCCAGGTAGGCCGAAGGAACTAACCATTTCTGAGAAATTACCACTTCCGAAGTGTGGAACCTTCGGCATCAGCTTAACAAAACTCGGATCAGATGAATATTGGTCTAAGCTGGACATGCTACTAATTCCCGGGTTTTCCAGTGCAAAAGGGTAAGAAGTGGCAAATTCATTGTGCGAAACCATAGAAGAAACTCCAAAGTTTTCACCCTGATTCAATGAAACAACAGGATCCCACCCAGAACAAAAGAAACGGTCTGCCCCTCTTGCAGACTTGTACATTGACACTGTGTTCATTTGCATCCCAGAAACTTTTTGAGGGAATGGATTTGTGTTCATCCCTGAAGATGGACAATTCATAGCACTCTCATTTCTATGCTGAAACCCCATTTCATCATCACCATCACCCATATTATGTCTCAAATCTATAAGTGAAATGAAACCCCTAGTCAACAAATGGTTCAGAGTCTCAGACTAGACCTAAAGATAGGTATTAAACAGAAAGGAACTAATAAAAAATTAAAGGACAAGTGGAGATTGACCAAAATTAGCTGAAGATATCTTGCAGAACTCAACAAGGAACAAGTATCCTTGGCAGCTTTATAAAATTGATATGATGTTAAAGTAAAAGAAACCCCTCATTGCAGCATCCCATAGCTCAAAGTAAAGGTGCAAATCTAATCTATCAGGCATAATATCTAAGAAGCTCCAGCTATTAAGTCATCTTTCAAAAACCCTAGGATCAGGTCTAATCTAATATAAAAGCTAAAAGAAGAAAATCCTTCACAGAGACAAAAAGTGAACCTTTCAGAACATAAAGTACACAGACAAACGAAGCATTAGCTAAGTAACAGCTCACCACACTAACAAAAAAGAAAGCAGATTCCCTTTTTCTCTTTTGCTTAACAAGAACTAATTTTTCACCTTCTCCACCCAATGACACCACCAATGTGATTGGTTGGTGTTTGCAAGGCTTGAATCTTTTCAACTTAAAACCCAATTGAGGAGGATCAACTCAAAGCTTCAAACAATGGTTATCAAATGGCAAGTGGTGTTTATCAAAGCACTAATGAAAAAAATAAAAGTAAAAACAAAAACTAGCTCTCAAGTTTTGAATCAAAACCCAACAACCCCAAGACCAAAAAAACGAGGAAATTGAAGAAACCCTTTTGAGATATTCTCAGTTAGGTACCTAAAAAGGGCCAAAGAGCATCAAATTCTACTTGAATTATGCAAAAACTGAAAAGGGCAGACTTCATTTCACACTCTACCTAATGTGGGTGTTTGAAAGTGTCTCATAAAACATTAAATGCTTTCATAAATTTAACAAGTGAGAACAAATAAACAAATTCATTAATTGGGAACTTGCAGAAACAACAAAAGAAGTGTCAAATTCCAACTTCTATAGATCACAGGAAAATACAGGAGCTTATAAGGCTACACAGACAAAGCACATCATTACTAAATAGAGAGTTAAAAGTGTGAGAGTGAGTGTCTGAGAGAGAGCCTTTGCTTACCAGCCCAAGCAAGCAGGTGACATGTATGATTTTAAAAGACAAACTAACTACTCTGCCAACTGCCCTTGTTAGCTAAATTATTACAGAACCAAATCTCTTTTCCTCCCTACCTCTTTACCCTTCGTAATATTTTTTTTTTTTAATTATTATATATATTTCTCTCTCTTTCTTCAATATTTTTTTAATAAAAGATTACAGAGGTTCTTGTTCTTCCCTTGAAACCCAAGCTTGCTTGCTCCTCTAATACATTTGCTAACTATTATAAAACAGACCTCACTTTTCTCTTGTTACACACTCATTTTTTTTCCTCAAGTGCCAACAATTAACCCACCTTTCATTTCTTTTGAGAAAATAACACTCATTATGCTGTATCTAAGTTCCATCACTCTCCATGATCACTCACCACACATCAAGTGGATCCCACCAAATCTCCCTTCTTACACACTCAGTCTCTTCGGGGAAGGATGCCGATCAGGCTCTATCATTTGAAATGAAAAAATTATTTCATTTGAAATAATATTTTATTAAGGACGAAAAATCATTATAAATCTTGCTATAGTCCCTACTTCAAATGCTCTTATGTGACAAGTGTAACTCTCTGATTGGACAACTCAGAAAGATACTGTAACTGTGAAGCACGGTTATCATTTGTTTAACTTATTTAATTAGTTTAAATCTGCAGTAATCCTTTTCCTTTTTTAATTTGCATTGGCCTTTGGGAGGGAGCTTTGTCTTACAAGGAACACAAGGAATAATCGAATCTAATTACCTTCTTGTCCTGGTACGGTTTCCAGCTGTATGTATGTAGCCTTTGCCTGGTCAAACTAAAAGTTGTGGTCAACATAACGTCTGGTTGTGATCTTGCTGGAGGAAGAAATAATGGAAAATGAAATTATTATTGATGCGGAATTAACGCCTAATTACCCTATAAAATTATGATCTAATATAGGGCACTTCATATATATGCTTTGGTGAGAGCGAGACCTGATGTGATTTTGATTTTGTGTAATTGTTTGTGTGGGACCAACAGGATGGGACTTGTAGTCAATAAATGGTATGTGTAGATTTGGTGATTGTGATGGTACACCAAACTTATAAATGCGGGTACCCACTTAATCATTATCATGGAAAGAAGACGCAGAGAGGGATGAATGTATAATTATATATTTATATATATATATATACAGGGGATGTGTGTACTGTATATTAGTGTATGATCTGGTTCCAACGATAATATAATCAATTTAATAAGTTGAAGATATGATTAAAATATATATATATATATATATATATATATATATATTTCAATATATTAAAATAATAATAATAATAATATATTGAAATTGTATTTTTTAAGCCTTTAGTGACTCTCTTTCTCTATCTATTAGAAGTTAACATCAATTTGATATTGTACATCACTTTATCCATCTCCGGTCCCTGCTAAATCGTATTTTATATTTAAACTCATGATCTTTAATTTTCATTTAAGCTAACTACACTATTAGTTGGAAATTATCTAATTTAATTTATTTTTTAAAAAAAAAAATTGAGTTATTTGAACTCGTGAATGTATATTAGTATATAAAATCTCAAAAATCATCCTTCATTTCAAGCTATTTATGTCACATCTCTTATATCCGAGGATGTTGACCTAAGCAAGAACTATTTCATCTTCATTAGTTGACTTTCATTAGTTATTAATGTTTAGTTTTGGACGTGTAACTCAAAAGATTTATTATTGGTAATGATACATAATTAAAAATTAAATTATTTCTATATTTTTATCATCTAATGATCACTAATCATAGTATTTCATCAACACATTGATTTAAATGATTAGATCATGATCGCGCTTTTCACACGTTACGCAAGCACACGTATCACTTAAATAGTACAAAATATATCGATCTCACGAGAACTTATAACCTACGTTACTAATTGTTGATACTAAATACTTATGAGTATTTAGTAGAAATTGAAATGTGATTGTTGGTTGAGTTAATTTTAACTAAAGCAAATAAATAAAACTAAGATAAATTCCAAAGGAAATCAATGAAGAGAAAACATTCAGGGTTGTGAATCCGTCCAGTATTATTCTAAAGATAAATTGGTTTTCCTAAACTCGTGTAATATATTGGCTCATTAACCTGGAACACTAAGATATCCACAAATATTTTCAATGGTCGTGTGCAAACATTCAGAATACATTAATCAACAATATTTCTATGTCAATTAATTAATCCCAAATTCATTAAGAATAAGTTTCAAATATGGCTACACCTCCCGACATGCATATTTCTATTCTGTAAGGAAATCCCTAAGATGAGATCGTGTGCTGTTGAATCTAAGGATAAACCTAAGATCTCTTTGTCAAGTTCATCTAAGTTTACCTCATCAATCTTATTGGTGATCAAGCAACAATAAGTATTAAGATTAAGATTCAATAAACAAGTCAAAATATCACACAAGATATAAGAAAACTCAATTTATAAACCCATAAATTTTGGGTTTCATCACAACCCTAAATTATATATTAGTTATTACACATGCTCATAAACTCTAGATAAATATTTAACAATAAATAAAATATTAAAGAGTTGAAAGGAAGAATAAACTATGTCGAGATCGTCAATCCTTCGCTCATTGCTGTTAAGTTTCTGAGTTATGATCATTTGATGTGCTTTGTTTTCTCTCTAAGATCACCTTGGAAGCTTTGAAATTAGGGTGTAAGATTCCCTAAAAACTCTTCTCTAAGGCTTGAAACGAGCTCTCTTATATAGGGAGTTGTGGTTCATTTTTTAGTACACTTCTTGAAAACACTGGAAAACGTGGGCGCGTCGCGACTTGGAAAATCCAGCGTTGCGACACACGTGATTGTTGTTTCAGCATCGCGACTCTCACGAGGTTGCGTCTCGACACACATGGATCAGCGTCGTGCAGTCCAATGGCCGGCGGCGCGACGCGCTAGTGTTAGCAATTCAGCACTATCTACCTCATTTTTTGCCTTTGGTGCGTCTCGACATGCGTTTCAATGTCGAGACACACAACTTAATTCTAATTTTGCCCATATTTGCTTTATATTTTGTCGTTTTCGTCCCTCATTGATTTCATTGGGTCTCGATATGATTTTTACCTGTAAAACGAACCCAAAACACATCAAAACGAGAAAAAAATCTGACTAATTTAGAAAAAACAATTGTACATGGAAATGATAAAAAAATATTTGTTGTTAATTAAGGAAATGATTTGTTATTGATGATAAACTTTTCATATTTTTCGTTTTTAATGTTTTACTTACTATCTATTAGTAGAAGTTTAAGCATCAGAAGTTATATTAAGTTAATTATAAAAGTGTTACTAACTAAATTCATGCTTGAACTAAGGTTTTATTCTTCATCAATAAAAAATTATAAAGTAAATAGGTTAAAAAAAATATTTGTTAATTTGAGAAAATGATAATAGACTTATATTATTTGTACAACTATAATTAAATGTACGATCTTAATTAATTTTATTTATTTTTATATATACCATATTTATCCATAATATAACGAGTTGCGTATTCCACAAGTCATCAGGTAATTTTTTAAAAAAATTGGGAGTCAAAACATGAAAATGCCAACAAAAAAAAAAAAAAAAAAAAAAGGAAAAAAAATAATACTGAAGATATCAGTTGGCTAATCATCAGAAGATTTTAAGATAAGCTTCGACAGGATGAGACATTCCTAAGCAATATTATAATAATACATTTATATATTATATAAAGTCTATAGGGTAATTATTTTCGCCTTTAGATGTGATATTTACAAAGTGATTGTAAATCCACTATATCCTAACATGTGTAATTTACGGTCAAATTGAGATTGTTAGTTACTAATTTTTTTGAATTTATTATTGAGATATTTCGAATTTTTTTAATTTTAAAAAATTAATATAATTTTAAGCATCTCAAATAAACCCTTAGATATTTTTTTTTCGAATTTAGTATAGTACTAAAGATATATTATCAATTGATATTTAAATTGCCAATGGGACATAACATCTTAAGAAAAACAATTCAATAATGCTATTGTATCAAGATCATTGCATCACCCATTAAATTCAACCATCTTAATTTCTTCTCATCCCCGTTTCTTAAACCACCATTTAATCACCGATTCAATCAACAAAATTATATAATCAAACAACAAAACATAAATAGTTGGCCTCCAAATATTAAATTAAATTAATAAATCAAAATATAAAAGAGAATTCAACTTAATGAGATAATCATTTTGGATAAAATATAATGATGTCAAATGATTTATAAAATCAATCGAAAAAAGACACTTGAATCTCAACGTTTAAGGAAAAAAACATTAAACTCTTTAATATTTTTTTTAAAAAAAGGACGTATAAATCCAATCTATTAATAAACTTTATCCAAAACATTTTGGTCTACACACTACAAATAAAATAGAATATTATCGAGCGAATATTAGGTCAGTATAATCTATTACCTACCAAAATTTTAATATATTAAAATTTATATTCGGTTGTTAATATATTTCGGTGATATTACCGACCAATTAACGACCTAATATATTTCTGTCAGTGTTATTACCGACCGATTATCGATTATATATTACAAAATAATCAGTCATTATATAGAGGATTTTCGGTCGATAATAACTCATCATTTTATTGACTGAAATTATTATTTCGATTGGTTAGAGCTAAGAATTACCGACAGAAACTAATTCCATCGATAAATGTTACAGGTTGTAATATAATTACCGATCAAATTATCGGTCAGTAAATAAATCCACCGATCGGTTAATCGGTCGGTAATTATATATATATATATATATAATTAAAATTTAATATTATAAATAAAAAATTAATAAAAAAAATTATGTAATACAATAATAAAATTATATTAATGTACTGAATATATTAAACAAAATGGAAAAAAAATACTGCTATTATACCACACACTAAGAGGAGGAGGGGGACCACTATGAGGCAACTGCATCTGCCGCTGCATCAACTGAAAAGCTAGTCGGACTTACTCATGTATCTGCTACTGCTGTTCCCATATCTGCTGATGCATCAACTCTTGTTGCTGCTGCATTTGTTCCTATTGTTACTGCATCCGCTTATGTATCTCAGTGCACTGTTGTCTCTGCATAGTGATTTCCTTTTGCAATACCTCGTGTCAGGTCGAGACAACAGAAGATGGGGAAATACCTCAATCTAACGTTACGACTTTCATATGCAAATGAAAGATAAGTGCGACATAAATACTTTCATGCCTCCGAGTCAGATGGATAACACATAACACCTTCTTCTTGTTCATGCTCATCGTGCCATCTCATGTGCTCGGTTGTTGCCACTGAAGAGTATAGTCGTTGTAACCTTGGGGTCAATGGAAAATAAAACATCTTCTTATACGGCATGATCTTGTGTTTAACCGATCATCTTCTATTCTTAAATTTGGGTTGAGAACATAATTCACACATTTTCATGACAATATCATCACCCCCAGTATATCATGCAGCCATTATTACAATAATCAATTTTTTTTACAGGCAGCAGAGGCCTTGAACTAACTTCTTCGTACTGTAAAATTTATCCACCATCATATTATCTTCTGGTAACACTTCTTTAATGAATGGTCGGTGTGAAATCATTCACATTACGCAAGCGCACGTATCGTTCAAGTAGTATAAAATCTATCGATCCCAGGAGGACTTAATACCTATACTATTAATTTATGAAGCTAAATTTCTACACGTATCTAATTGGTTTGATTGTTGGTTGGATGGTGATTTTTATCTAAAATAAGTAAATGAAACAAAACAAAGGTAAATTTCAAAAGGAATTAATGATAAGAAATTGTCCAGGGTTTTGAATCCTACCAATATCTTTCTAAAGATGAGTTGATTATTTTATGCTTGTGTAATATGTCAGTTTATTAACCTGGAACACGAATGTATGCAAAAGCCTCTTCCGATGGTCATATGCAAATATCCAAAGTAACCCAATTAACTATATTCCTATGTTAAATAAGAAACTCTGAATTCATTAAGTTTAAGTTCAAATTATGGCTACCCATGCTCGACAGGTATATTCCTATCCTGGAAAGAAAACTCTAAGGTGAATGTGAGATCGTGAGCTATTGAGCCTATAGCTAAACCTAAAATCCATTTTCCAAGTTCATTTTAAGTTTACCTAATCAATCTTATTAGTGGCCAATTAACAAGAAGCATTAAAAAATAGACTCAATAAATAAACCAATACATCACACAAGACATAAGAAAAGTAAACTTATTAAATCATTGATATCGGTTTTCATCACAACCCTAGACAACGTATTTAGTTACGACACATATCTAGGATTACTGAAGACATAAATAAACAAAACATCATACAAAAAGTTGAAAATTAAAAAGTTGAAATAAAATACTGGGGTTAGGGGATCCACTTTTATTATTTCAAATCTAGAAATCTCCCTTATTATAATATATAAAATTGTATTATATTTCCAACCGACCATATAGACGGTATCCTAATTAAGTCAGATTTTAAATAATTCCAACCAACCATAAATGCGGTATCCAATTAAGTCATGTTAAAATTAATTTAATTAAGTCCAACCGACCATAAAAGCGGTATCCAATTAAGTCAGGTTTTAAGATAATTTATATAAAATAAGGGAGATTAATCTAAATTATCAAAATAAAAGTTTCACATTTTCAGCCCACCAGAAAGAAGTCACCTACTCATGCTTTAAGTAAAACAAAAAAGTTTTATTACTAAAATAAAAATTAAATACAAGAAAACTGAAATTAAACAAACAAGATACTATATTCTTAGTATTCTAAGGAAATTTCCGAGAAGAAAATATGAAGAAAATCCTCTGATTTCAGCTTCAATTTATAGGCTTTAAAATCGGACCGTGTCGCGATGCGCCAAGTCTTCTGCGTAGCGGCGCGGGCTACAGTAGATTGCGGCTGTCGGCAAATTGAATTATTATGTCGGCGTCGTGATGTGGGAAGGCTTGGGCGTCGCGATGCGTGCTATAGTGATGATGCAGTGATGATGTAAGTGATTACGCGTGTCGGCTGGCTGCATAATTGATGACATAATTGAGTAAATTTCCCATTTTGCCATTTTTCATCTATTTTTCATCGTTTTGGCCCCGATTTGATTCCATGGAGTTCCCAAATCTTATTTATCTACAAAATAATAAAAAAAAACCTCAAAATATTCACAAAACTCGAGAAACTATATAAAATATTAAGTAAAATGGGGGTTAAATATTGATATATTTTTCGCTTATCACACCCCCAAACCTAACATTTTGCTAGTCCTCGAGCAAAACAACAAAATAAAATGAAATAAACAACTTTAAAATAAATTAACCTAAGCCACTTTCGTAGGGATCACAGTTGCATTTAGCGTATGCAACAAGCCTTTAAACCCTTAGGTGTCTCTAGTGGAAGAGTTATAGTCTCGTTAGGGCTTACAGCGATGATACCCACAAACGTCAATCAAATGTACAATCAATCACACAAAACAAAATAAAAAGATAAACAAGTTAGTAACTAAACAAGTGAAATTCCTATCCAAGTTAATAATTGTTTTCTTTCTTTCTAAATTATTAAATAAGTAAATTCTCATATTCTTTTTACCAATTTTCATATACACAACCAACATGGTATTAATCAATTCAATATTCCCACAATATTCATGAGTGTAGTTGAAAAGAGAGTAATATTTGTGTCTTGAGTTATATCAGAATTCACACCTCTTTGGGCCAGTGACTCCCAAACAAGTTGGCTTTAGGGCACTAGGTGTTAAGACACCCATACAGACTTAATTATTCGGATCTCAGATGTTAAAAGTTCTACCGTTTGACACGAACAATCACTGATTACTAAGGTAAGACGTCTGGTTACTAAGTAGAAACTCTATTATTATTAACTCAGGTTTTTCCGTTTGACGCGAACAATCACTACTTACTGAGGCAATATGTCCGGTTACTAAGTAAAAGCATGGTTAATTATTTATATACACATTTCTTTTTTTTGTTTTTGTTTTTTTCATCGCTTTCAGGTGCTTCTTCCAATAAACTAGAGCAATGACTATTACATACTTTCACATACAACGTATGTTCATATGTTACAATGTATGTTGATAATACCTATCAAATGAGTATATGAAGATCCAATTTAGTCTATATTATGGAGAATTCACAAATTTAAATAATTCGAAAGGATATAAACCGAAATTAACTTGTTACGAATTAGGCTGAGATACGTCTCAGGAGTGGAAACTCCTTACACATCTATCTCAGACATAATTCCACTTGGTTAGTAAAGTTAAAAACATAAAAATCAAAATTCAGTTTTATTACGAAATTCCTCTAAGGTATTGGAATATGGATTATTTCCTTGCCCTGAAGTGTTTCTCCATGAAAATTTGGGATGATTCCTCCAACCTGGGTTGTAGGTATTGGAATATGGATTATTTCCTTGCCTGCTGAAGTTGCTGACATAGTTCGCAGTCTCATCATGTTGGTTGTAAGATTCTGCCTCTAGTGCTCCTCCATATGGTGAACTTGTGGATCCAACATTAACTTGTATGCTAAGAGTTTCCAGGCATTTGCAAATCTGATCCAGCTTGGTATTCACAGCTGAGTTGGTTTCTACTTCGTGGATTCCTGCTATTCGATGGATCATGCTCCTCTCTGTTGGCCACAAGGAATTTTCGTTGGCCATTTCTTCAATTAAGTCTCAGGCTCGATCTTCTCCTTTTTCCATTAAAGCTCCTCCAACAATAGCATCAACTGTGGTTCTCATCAATCCAGAAAGTCCACTGCAGAATGTTTGGACTTGTAACCACTTTGCAATCTCATGGTGATGACATTTTCAGAGAAATTCCTTATATATTTCCCATGCTTCACAGAGAGATTCTGAGTCATGTTGCACAAAGAATTTGATTCTGTTTCGCAATTTTTCTATTCTGGCTGGGGGAAAGTATTTTGCAAGGAATTTTGTGGCAAGAGTGTTCCAAGTTGTGATGGAACCTGCTGGTAGTGAATGGAGTCAAGCCTTAGCTCTGTCTTTCAAGGAATATGGGAACACACGCAGACGCATTGCCTCTTCTGCCGCTTGGTTGTAATTGAATGTGCAACAAACTTCCAGGAAGTTATTGATGTGGGCATTAGGATCATCAGTTGCACTTCCCCCAAACTGAACTGATTGCTGTATCATTTGAATGCATGTTTTGATGTCACAAGCATTTGCTGGTAAGGGTGGAAGTACAATGCATGATATGAAGCCGTCAACCACCAGAATTGTTCTGTCTCGAATGAGAATTGGTGGTGCAACTTTCAAAGGTTCAGGTTCTTGATTGTTCATGTTGATCAGTGCTTCTTGATATTCTCACATTTCCCTTCTCAACTGTCTGATAGTTCTTTAAATTTTTGGGTCAAGCGGACGGATTTCAAAGCTTCTGCTTCTTCTCATGTAGTGTCTGAGAACCTAAAACACAAGAAAATAAAAATAATAAGTAAAAATAAATTAAACACAAGTAAAGTATCTAACCTCAAAATTAATAGTAAAAGATAAATAAGTCCCCGACAACGGTGCCAAAAACTTGATCGGTGTGAAATCACTCACGTTACGCAAGCGCACATATCGTTCAAGTAGTATAAAATTTATTGATCCCACGAGGACTTATTACATATGCTATTAATTTATGAAGCTAAATTTCTACACGTATCTAATTGGTTTGATTGTTGGTTGGATGGTGATTTTTATCTAAAACAAGTAAATAAAACAAAACAAAGGTAAATTTCAAAAGGAATTAATGATATGAAAATGTCCAGGATTGTGAATCATATCAATATCTTTATAAAGATGAGTTGATTATTTTATGCTTGTGTAATATGTCAGTTTATTAATTTGGAACACGAATGTATGCAAAAGCCTCTTCCGATGGTCAGATGCAAATATCCAAAGTAACCCAATTAACTATATTCTTATGTTAATTAAGAAACTCCGAATTCATTAAGTTTAAGTTCAAATTATTGCTACCCACGTCTGACAGGTATATTCCTATCCTGGAAGGAAATCTCTAAGGTAAATGTGAGATCGTGAGCTATTGAGCCTATAGCTAAACCTAAAATCCATTTTCCAAGTTCATTTTAAGTTTACCTAATCAATCTTATTAGTGGTCAATTAACAAGAAGCATTAAAAAATAGACTCAATAAATAAACCAATACATCACACAAGACATAAGAAAAGTAAACTTATTAAATCATTGATATTGGTTTTCATCAGACATAAATAAATAAAATATTATACAAAAAGTTGAAAAATTAAGAAGTTGAAATAAAACAATGAAATAAAATGCTGGGGTTAGGGGATCCACTGTTATTATTTCAAATCTAGAAATCTCCCTTATTATAATATATAAATTTGCATTATATTTCCAACCGACCATATAGGCGGTATCCTGATTAAGTCTGATTTTAATTAATTCCAACCGACCATAAAGGCGGTATCCAATTAAGTCAGGTTAAAATTAATTTAAATAAGTCCAACCGACCATAAAAGCGGTATCCAATTAAGTCAGGTTTTAAGATAATTTATATAAAATAAGGGAGATTAGTCTAAATTATCAAAATAAAATTTTCACATTTTCAGCCCAGCAGAAAGAAGTCACCTACTCATGCTTTAAGTAAAACAAAAAAGTTTTATTACTAAAATAAAAATTAAATACAAGAAAACTGAAATTAAACAAACAAGATATTATACGTCGCGACACGGGCTACAGTAGATGGCGACTGTCGGCAAATTGAATTATTATGTCGGCGTCGCGATGTGGGAAGGCTTGGGCTTCGCGATGCGTGCTATAGTGATGATGCAGTGATGATGTAAGTGATTACGCGTGTCGGCTGGCTACATAATTGATGACATAATTGAGTAAATTTCCCATTTTGCCATTTTTCATCCATTTTTCATCGTTTTGGCCCCGATTTGATTCCATGGAGTCCCGAAATCTTATTTATCTATAAAATAATAAAAAACACCTCAAAATATTCACAAAACGCGAGAAACTATATAAAATATTAAGTAAAATGGGCGATAAATATTGATATATTTTTCGCTTATCACACCCCCAAACCTAACATTTTGCTAGTCCTCGAGCAAAACAACAAAATAAAATGAAATAAACAACTTTAAAATAAATTAACCTAAGCCACTTTCGTAGGGATCACAGTTGCATTTAGCGTATGCAACAAGCCTTTAAACCCTTAAGTGTCTCTAGTGGAAGAGTTATAGTCTCGTTAGGGCTTACAGCGATGCACAAACGTCAATCAAATGTACAATTAATCACACAAAACAAAATAAAAAGATAAACAAGTTAGTAACTAAACAAGTGAAATTCCTATCCAATTTAATAATTGTTTTCTTTCTTTCTAAATTATTAAATAAGTAAATTCTCCTATTCTTTTTACCAATTTTCATATACACAACCAACAAGGTATTAATCAATTCAATATTCCCACAATATTCATGAGTGTAGTTGAAAAGAGAGTATTATTTGTGTCCTAAAGTTATATCAGAATTCACACCTTATTGGCAATGAATTTTTATGTATATATATATATTTTTTTAAATAAATAACATCTTTAATCCTTGTAGCGAGCTTTGGGCCAGTGACTCCCAAACCAGTTGGCTTTAGGGCACTAGGTGTTAAGACACCCATACTGACTTAATTATTCGGATCTCAGATGTTAAAAGTTCTACCGTTTGACGCGAACAATCACTGATTACTAAGGCAAGACGTCCGATTACTAAGTAAAAGCATGGTTAATTATTTATATACACATTTCTTCTTTTTTTTTGTGTTTTTTTATCGCTTTCAGGTGCTTCCTCCAATAAACTAGAGCAATGACTATTACATACTTTCACATACAACTATGTTCATATGTTACAATGTATGTTGATAATACCTATCAAATGAGTATATGAAGATCCAATTTAGTCTATATTATGGAGAATTCACAAATTTAAATAATTCGAAAGGATATAAACAAAAATTAACTTGTTACGAATTAGGCTGAGATACGTCTCAGGAGTGGAAACTCCTTACACATCTATCTCAGACACAATTCCACTTGGTTAGTAAAGTTAAAAACATAAAAATCAAAACAATTTTTTTTAACATAACACACACAAATAAGATACTAGTAAACTGTCCCCTCCCCCAAACCTAATTGAGATATTATCCCCAATGTCTTAAAAAGAAGAAGAAAAGTTTAGAAGATAGTATCTGGTTAGCGTGGAATTCTACATCTATAAAGAAAACTAAATGTTAAGATCCAGATTTATCCGACGCTTTTACCACGATCATTATCAGACCAATTTAACTTGGAAATGATAGGGTCAATTTTTTGTTTGAAGGCTAAGAGTTGGTCAATTAAATCATTGGTTGTTCTGGCAGTGAAGAGGATATCTTTTATGGGTTTTTAAATGAACCCATGTCTCCTGACATCTTTAAGAAACACAAAAAGAAAGTCAAAAAATCCATCAACATTAAAAAGTCCAATTGGTTTCTAGTATATGTTCAAGTTCGCCCAAGATATCACTGTGAAAATTTCCTCCATCGTGCCCAAGCCACCTGGCAAAGCAATAAAAACATCAGCACAATTAATCATTTCAACAAGTCGTTCGGACATACCCGACACGATGCATTCCTCACCATTTGATGGTCCGATAAGATTTGCGTCCGCCAAAGGTTTTGGAATGATCCCCAAAACTTGATTACCTTCTTCCTATACGGCCTTTGAAACGTACCCCATTAGTCCAAGATTGCCACCGTCATATACTAAGTGCATAATCCTCTCAGCTAAGACTCTACCTAATTCTTTTGCTGCCTCAACAAATTCTGGTTTAGATCCAGAACTAGTTCTACAAAACATACAGATATTCATGACTCGTCTTCTTGAATTGCTTCCATTTTTTTTACTCTTTCTCTAATCTGGATGTGTTGAAGAGAGCAATGACGAGCTGAATTTATAATTCCTGAAAAAGGGTGAGTAATAATAACACTAGTACCTGCCAAATGATAATTATTAGCTGAACATTAAATTAAAACATGAAAGTCAAAAGTCTAGATCTTGTCGGCGAAAATAAAAGAAAATAACAAAATAAATCACAACAATTAGTAAAAGACAAAGAAATCAAAACAATAATATGTACAAGAAGTTATGGCTTGAATGACCTCTATGGGTCAGAGACAAGCTTCCCATCCAATTTTCTTATAAATTGGCAAACAAGGTCTTTTAAAGTCAGATTCCCGAGACTCAATTGTTGTCTTTCTATTCGAAACTGTGTATGTAAATTGTAAATCGCCTGATAGACATATCCACTGGGATGCGTCTCAAGAGTTAATGATAAATCATCTAAAGACTCCTTACTCATGCCATCCCTAATGAATTTTATTTTATCTTCGCGGTTATTAGACATCATTCCTAAAGAATGACAACGAGTATTGCATGTATAACATGCACATCTATAACAAACACCTAATCGTTTAGCTCTTTTTTTTAGCATAGGTGCTTTTTCCTAAACCAGACAGAAATGAAATAAAAGAGTTAGATGAATCACCTGCCAAGCAAACTCGTGCTTCAATTATCCAACGAATATCATTATGAATAACTTTGATCATCAGAAGTCTCATTCTTTCAATGCGCGTTTTGTAGACTTTCATTAGAGAATTTTGAGGGAGAGAAGGAAAATGCTTGTGAAGTTTTACTAGAGTGTCTTCCATCCTGTCTATGATTTTTCCTATAAAAATAAAACACATAAAAGAAAACACACAATATCTCAATATATATAGAATTTTCGTGGGTTGCCTCTCCTCTAGCGCTAAGTTTAATGTCATCAGCTATACATGACTGCCCAAACGTTAGGATGGAACTGCCAGTGTGAGACTATTTTTTTTTCTCTCAAATGATTCTTCCCAATAGTGCTTGACATGTTGGCTGTTGACCCTGAATGTGTTGTTGGAGTTGGGGTTATGTATCTCAACTATTCCGTAGGGTAACACTTGGGTAATCATAAATGGAAATGACCACCGTCATTTTAGCTTGCCAGAGAAAATTTTCAACCTTGAGTTGTAAAACAACACATGTTGCCCTAGTTTCATTTGTCTGCGCACTATTTTTTTATCATGCCACTTCTTGGTCTTTTCTTTGTACAATTTGGCATTATCATAAGCATGAAGGCGAAATTCCTCTAATTCATTCAGTTGGAGGAGCCATTTCTCTTTTTCACTTGTAGATCAAAATTCAGCTTTTTCAGTGCCCAGTATGCTTTATGTTCGAGCTCCACAAGCACATGGCATGCTTTCCCAAGCACCATTCGATATGAGGACATTCCAATGGGTGTCTTATAAGCTGTCCGGTAGGCCCATAATACATCATCCAATTTTATAGAAGAGTCCCTCCATGTTGAACCAAAGGTTCTCTCCAAGATTCTTTTGATTTCTATGTTGGAAACTTCAACCTGACCACTGAACTGCGGATGGTAAGCAGTGGCAGCTTTGTGTGTAACTCTGTATTTGGATAGGAGTGCATCAAAGTACTTGTTGCAGAAGTGTGTTCCACGATCACTGATGATTGCCTGAGGTGTTCCTAAGTGAGTGAAAATATTTTTCTTGAGGAAATGTAAAACCACTTTGGAATCATTCGATGGTAGTGTTGTTGCTTCAACCCATTTGGAGACGTAGTCTACTGCAACTAAAATGTATAGATTTCCATATGATGGAACAAAAGGTCCCATAAAATCAATTCCTAATACATCAAATATCTCCACTTAAAGAATGCTTTGAAGAGGTCCTTAATTTATTCTCGAAATATTTCTCGTTCTTTAGAACCCGTCACATTGAAGAATGAATAAGTGAGCATATTTAAATAGAGTGGGCTAGAAAAAACCTAATTGTAGGACTTTTGATGTAGTTTTATCTCCGCTGAAGTGTCCGCCATATGGAGATGAGTGAAAATGCTCCAGGACACTATTGACCTCCTCATGTGGCACATAACACTGCAATAACTGATTCACACAATGTTTGAATAGGTACGACTCATCTTAGACATAATTCTTGACTTCTTTGAAAAATTTCTTATGTTGCTGATGTGTCCATTCCAACGACCATTTCCCTGATACTATGTAGTTCACATAGTCATCATACCATGGGATTTTCTATTTCTTGATGGCAAACAACTGTTCATCTGGAAAAATTTCTTTGATTGTCAGTTCATTGCCAATTGTACCTCCATTTTCGACCATTGACAAGTGATATTCCACTTGATTTTCTGTCCCATTCTTGTCTCAGATTTCCACATCAAATTCTTGCAGTAGAAGCACCCAACAGATCAATCTGGGCTTGACATCTGTCTCCGTGATCAGATATTTGATTGCTGAATGATCTGTGTAGACCACCACCTTGGGACCAAGCAAATATGAGCATAATTTATCAAAAGCAAACTCAACTGCGAGCAACTCATTTTCAGTTGTTATGTAGTTGAGTTGTGCTTCATTTAAAGTTTTACTGGCGTAGTAAATGGTGTGAAAAACTTTCACCTTACGTTGTCCTAAAACTGCACCTACAGTAAAATCACTAGCATCGCACATTACTTCAAATGAGAGCGTCCAATCTGGTGCTACTATGATGAGGACATAGACCAGCTTCTATTTTAAGATCTTGAAAGCATGGTGGCATTCTTTGGTGAAGTGGAAAGGCACGTCTTTCTCCAGCAGATTGCATAATGGTTTAGCAATCTTGGAGAAGTCTTTGATAAATCTCCTGTAAAAAATCCTACATGCCTAAGAAAACTTCGAATCCCTTTGACTGATGATGGTGGAGGTAGTTTCTCTATCATCTCAATCTTTGCTTTGTCTACCTTAATTCCTTTATGTGAGATCCGATGTACCAGGACAATGTCTTCATATACCATGAATTGGCATTTCTCCCAGTTCAGTACCAAATTGGTATCTTTACATCTTTGTAACACTTTTCCCAGATTCTGCAAGTAGTGGTCGAATGAGTCTCCAAACACTGAGAAGTCATCCATGAAGACTTCCATGCTTTGTTCTATCATGTCTGAAAAGATGGCCATCATGCAACGTTGAAATATGTCAGGAGCATTACAGAGTCCAAATGGCATCCTACGGAAAGCAAAAGTACCATACGTGCATGTGAATGTGGTTTTCTCCTGATCTTTTGGGGTGATGGCAATCTGATTGTATCCCGAGTATCCGTCTAGAAAGTAGTAATGCCTTGAATGTCTGCTATAGTCCAGCCAATAGCTTTCTTGTGCTCGCGTAGCACTTTCAGCAACTTATCTTCATGCACCCATGTTAGCGACGAAGAAATAATCACAGATAAATCAGAAGAGTTTTCCAAGTATGCATACATGAGATTACTCGGAAGTGGCTTTAGTTCCAGCTGCGGTGGTTCTTCAATCGAGGGCTTGATTCAGTCTTTTTTCAGTAGTTTCAAGCTTTCCACCTATGGTGTAGATATGAAGTGAGAGGCCCCATCAAGATAGTTGATACATTCCAAAATATCATCATCTAATTCTCTGTCAGTCATGTTGGTGATGCATGCTTCAAGTTTGTCAGTGGAAAGTTACATTGCATATGTGTTCTGAATGATACTATCTATTACATCAAGTCTGAAACATTCCTTATCTTGTTCATCATTTGGAAATTTAATGGCTTTGAAAACATTGAATGTTACTTTTTGGTCTTGTACCATCATGGTTAGTTCACCTTTTTGTACATCAATGATGGTTCAACCTGTAGCCAAGAATGGTCTCTCGAGGATGATGGGTACGTCTTTGTCTTCTTCCATGTCCAGGATAATAAAATCTGATGGGAAAATGAATTTGTCGACTTTGACAAGCACATCTTCCACTACCCCTCTCAAAAATGTAAGTGATCTATCAGTAAGTTGCAGAGTGACTGAGGTGGGCTTTGCTTCTCCAAGCTGCAGTTTCCTGTAAATAGACAAAGGCATCAAGTTAATACTAGCACCTAAATCACACAAAGCCTTACCGAAATAATGTTCTCCTATGGTGTAAGGGATGGTGAAACTGCCAGGATCCTTCAACTTTGGGGGGAGCTTCCTCTGAATGATGGCGCTGTATTCTTTTGT
Organism: Zanthoxylum bungeanum; assembly: GCA_019454045.1. Taxonomy (NCBI): domain Eukaryota; kingdom Viridiplantae; phylum Streptophyta; class Magnoliopsida; order Sapindales; family Rutaceae; genus Zanthoxylum; species Zanthoxylum bungeanum. Next base: position 29,604 of record SKCR01032193.1, read on the forward strand.
CAATGCTACAGTCTCGTAATCTCTCAATCTTCACTTTCGTGACAGAATATCTTTCATGAATTTGACATAACTGGGCATCTGCTCCAACGCTTCTACAAATGAAATATTGATATGCAGCTTTTTGAAGATCTCCAAGAATCGAGCAAATTGCTTATCCAGTTTGTGTTTCTGGAGACGTTATGGAAAAGACGGAGGTGGAGTAAATTTTATCGATCATTTTCTTTTGCCTCTTTTCCCTCAATCTGTGGATCTACTTAATTTCTTTCTTTTGGAAGATTCTCAGTAGATTCCTTGACTCTGACATATTTATTGATTTCAGTGCCGCTTTTCAAATTGATGGCTTGGCATTGCTCATTCCCTCTGTTAATAGGATTTGGTTCTGTATTGCTAGGAAGGGTACCTTGCAGTCTGTAACTCTGAGCATTGGCAGTTGTCCTATTTGATTCTCTAGTGCCTTCAAAGATGCTGCTTGATTTTGAACCACAACTGCTAAAGCGTCGTATTTGGCTTCTTGGTTTTTCATCTGGGCAAGTACTTCTGCTATTCCGGGTGGTGGATTGTTCATTTGACCTGAAGTGTTTCTCCATAAAAATTGGGATGATTCCTCCAACCTGGGTTGTAGGTATTGGAATATTGATTATTTCCTTGCCTGCTGAAGTTGCTGACATAGTTCGCAGTCTCATCATGTTGGTTGTAAGATTCTTCCTCTGGTGCTCCTCCATATGGTGAACTTGTGGATCCAACATTAACTTGTATGCTAAGAGTTTCCAGGAATTTGCAAATCTGATCCAGCTTGGTATTCACAGCTGAGTTTCTACTACGTGGATTCCTGCTATTCGATGGATCATGCTCCTCTCTGTTGGCCACAAGGAATTTTCGTTGGCCATTTCTTCAATTAAGTCTCAGGCTCGATCTTCTCCTTTTTCCATTAAAGCTCCTCCAACAATAGCATCAACTGTGGTTTTCATCAATCCAGAAAGTCCACTGTAGAATGTTTGGACTTGTAACCATTTTGCAATCTCATGGTGATGACATTTTCAGAGAAATTCCTTATATCTTTCCCATGCTTCACAGAGAGATTCTGAGTCATGTTGCACAAAGAATGTGATGTTTTTTTCGCAATTTTGCTATTCTGGCTGGGGGAAAGTATTTTGCAAGGAATTTTGTGGCAAAAGTGTTTCAAGTTGTGATGGAACCTGCTGGTAGTGAATGGAGTCAAGCCTTAGCTCTGTCTTTCAAGGAATATGGGAACACACGCAGACACATTGCTTCTTCTGCCGCTCGGTTGTAATTGAATGTGCCACAAACTTTCAGGAAGTTGTTGATGTGGGCATTAGGATCATCAGTTGCACTTCCCCCAAACTGAACTGATTGCTGTATCATTTGAATGCATGTTTTGATGTCACAAGCATTTGCTGGTAAGGGTGGAAGTACAATGCATGATATGAAGCCGTCAACCACCATAATTGTTCTGTCTCGAATGGGAATTGGTGGTGCAACTTTCAAAGGTTCAGGTTCTTGATTGTTCATGTTGATCAGTGCTTCTTGATCTTCTCACATTTCCCTTCTCAACTGTCTGATAGTTCTTTAAATTTTTGGGTCAAGCGGACGGATTTCAAAGCTTCTGCTTCTTCTCATGTAGTGTCTGAGAACCTAAAACACAAGAAAATAAAAATAATAAGTAAAAATAAATTAAACACAAGTAAAGTATCTAACCTCAAAATTAATAGTAAAAGATAAATAAGTCCCCGGCAACGGTGCCAAAAACTTGATCGGTGTGAAATCACTCACGTTACGTAAGCGCACGTATCGTTCAAGTAGTATAAAATTTATTGATCCCACGAGGACTTATTACATATGCTATTAATTTATGAAGCTAAATTTCTACACGTATCTAATTGGTTTGATTGTTGGTTGGATGGTGATTTTTATCTAAAACAAGTAAATAAAACAAAACAAAGGTAAATTTCAAAAGGAATTAATGATATGAAAATGTCAAGGATTGTGAATGATATCAATATCTTTCTAAAGATGAGTTGATTATTTTATGCTTGTGTAATATGTCAGTTTATTATTTGGAACACGAATGTATGCAAAAGCCTCTTCCGATGGTCAGATGCAAATATCCAAAGTAACCCAATTAACTATATTCTTATGTTAATTAAGAAACTCCGAATTCATTAAGTTTAAGTTCAAATTATTGCTACCCACGCCCGACAGATATATTCCTATCCTGGAAGGAAATCTCTAAGGTAAATGTGAGATCGTGAGCTATTGAGCCTATAGCTAAACCTAAAATCCATTTTCCAATTTCATTTTAAGTTTACCTAATCAATCTTATTAGTGGTCAATTAACAAGAAACATTAAAAAATAGACTCAATAAATAAACCAATACATTACACAAGACATAAGAAAAGTAAACTTATTAAATCATTGATATTAGTTTTCATTAGAACCCTTGATAACGTATTTAGTTACGACACATATCTAGGATTACTAAAGACATAAATAAATAAAATATTATACAAAAAGTTGAAAATTAAGAGGTTGAAATAAAACAATGAAATAAAATGCTGGGGGTTAGGGGATCCACTTTTATTATTTCAAATCTAGAAATCTCCTTTATTATAATATATAAATTTCCATTATATTTCCAACCGACCATATAGGCGGTATCCTGATTAAGTCTGATTTTAATTAATTCCAACCGACCATAAAGGCGGTATCCAATTAAGTCAGGTTAAAATTAATTTAATTAAGTCCAACCGACCATAAATGTGGTATCTAATTAAGTCAGGTTTTAAGATCATTTATATAAAATAAGGGAGATTAGTCTAAATTATCAAAATAAAAGTTTCACCTTTTCACCCCAGCAGAAAGAAGTTACCTACTCATGCTTTAAGTAAAACAAAACAAAGTTTTATTACTAAAATAAAAATTAAATACAAGAAAACTGAAATTAAACAAACAAGATACTCTCTTCTTAGTATTCTATGGAAATTTCCAAGAAGAAAGTATAAAGAAAATCCTCTGATTTCAGCTTCAATTTATAGGCTTCAAAATCGGACTGCGTCGCAACACGCCAAGTCTTCTACGTCGCGACACGGGCTACAGTAGATGGCGACTGTCGGAAATCTGAATTATTTTGTCCACGTCGCGACACGGTATGGCTTGGGTGTCGCGACTCGTGTTACAGTGATGATGCAGTGATGACACAAGTAATGACGCGTGTCAGCATGTTGCATAATTTAGGCATGTCGTGACACAGAGAAGGTTACGCGTCGAGACTCGTGAATAGTAAATTTCCCATTTTGCCATTTTTCATCTGTTTTTTACCGTTTTGGCCCCGATTTGATTCCATTGAGTCGCGAAATATTATTTATCTACAAAATAACACAAAACACATCAAAATATTCACAAAACTCGAGAAACTATGTCAAATATTAAGTAAAAGGGGCGACAAATATTGATATATTTTTCGCTTATCAATGAACTGTACCTAGTCATCGAAGGCTTTCTCTGAATGATGTTGTTTATATTTCATATCCAAACATCGAGTTATCACTGACAACTGCCAATGTTTTTCACACCCTGGCTACAAATCTGTATCTAAAGATTCAACATCTTATAAAAATTCTCCGAAGAAGGATTAGGGGATTCCTCTAGATTCTCTATCTGAAAATTATACTAAGATGTATCAAAAAAATTATGGTCATCATTAAAAAAGCTAGGGCCCATCATAAACCATTTGGTGATATAGATTTATGACTCCAGTTTTCATCACCGTTGACGTGTTGTATGTGAGCTGCTCGAACAGACTACATGTAAGAATTTCCTCATGCCAATCTCATACATAATAATCTGAAACAAATCCCCTTTTTCACCAGATGTAACTTAACTTCCATGTATCCTGTTCACAAATTTCATGTTAAGTGTGCCATCATTGCGAGGCCTTGCATACATGAACTCTCAGTTTGAATTCATTTATGTTATCTTATAAAATGGAAGAATATAACGATTCACCCTATTATAGAAAGAAGCATATCAAACTATAATACTTCAAAATAACCATCAACACAATCATATTAGAAGTTCCTAATTAATTTGATTTTCTTACCTAAATACAAACACACCCAAACATAATCCAAAAATACAAGTTCCTAATTAATTTGATTTATACATAATATTTGTTAATTAATATGGTAGCCAAATTTTTTTTTATCAAAACTGAAGCAGTGAAGAAGATAATGAGTGGAAATCTGAAAATGAAGAAGTCAGTGAGTAGTGCGTCAAGGGAAATAGAAAGTTTATTTTTATGTTCTAGAATTTTACCGACCAAAACCTATTCGGTCGATAATATGCTAGTAAGGGTGCCATTTCTTAGCACTCAATTGGTGTCCGACGTCTTATTTTACCTATCGAATTTACGACGATCGGTAATCACTGACCCAACTATTCGGTCATAATATATTTCATCGATATATATTTATTTTTTTATAATTTCAAATTAATTGTACATTACTGACCAAATTATAATCGGTCGGTAAAAATTACAGATGATCGGTCAACATGATTAGTCGGTAATAGAAATTTACTTACCAATCAAAATTACGGTGGGTAATATGTCATTGAAAGCTTGGCACCATTTCTTGGCGCTAAATTGGCCTTCAGCGGCTTATTTACCGACTGAATATCGATGAAATAATCCATCAGTCATTATTCGATCGGTAAAACTTCTGTATTTGGTTAGAATTTTTTTTTTTGAATTTTTAATGGGTTGATAATTTTTGTAAGTATTTCACCATTTTCTTATATTGACAAATGATTTACAGATAGAATCACTAGTTCTTTGATAAGCCTTTTGTTCACCTAATGAACAAAGAGAATCTCATCCTCTCACCAATGAACTTATGGCAATATGTTTGAATTTAGCTTGAAAGTTATCTATCTTTCATTCATGATAATTAATCCTTTAAATAATATATACAGTACTTGTCCAACTAGGAAAAAGAAAACAAATCCTAATCTAATGCTAATAGAAAACTAACTACCTAATTCTAATAGGAAACTATCTACCCACTCTTAAAAGGAAAACTACCCTAGATAAGGTAACTAACTAATTTGATCACTAAATACACAAAAATAACTGCTAATTAAAGTCATATTTGCGTGTGGGATTTAATGTCCAAGGCCTACACGAACATTACATGAATATAACATAAAGAAATCAATCTAAGCATTGCTATTATACAAATTGGGTTTATTTTTTCAAAACTTGGATCAAATTAAAACTGCTTAGACCCTCTCTTTATAGCCCACATGACTTGTTTCTATTTCTCGAGTCCATTTATTGAATTCAGCCAAAAATCCTTGATTATGCATGTTCTTTAATCTTATTAGCTTAGTGCCTCATAATTGACACAGTGGGAACTTGAAGTGGATCAATTCCATGCTTGACAATAGGTTTATCTTCTTGTGTTCCTTGAATCACTCGAATCTTAAACTGCCTCAAAAGGAGAAAAATCAGAAACGTTGAAGGTAGTAGAAATACTATACTCACATGGAAGATCCAATTTATAAAAATTATCATTGATGCACTCCAAAACTTAAAATGGTCCATTTCAGATGTAATTTGGATCTTATGTGTGCTGGAAATCTCTCATTGTGCATGTGTAGAAACACCCAATCTCCAGGCTCAAACACAATATGTTATCTACCTTTGTCCACATGAGAGGCATATTGTTTATTCTTTTTTAAATTTGCTCACGTGCCTTCTCATGTATCGATTTAACCACTTTGTTTTTTTCTTTTCGTCCAAGCCTCATCGCTCATCAGTAGAAAATGGTAACAAATTCAAAGGAGTTAGCAAATTAAAACCATAAAAAATCATAAAAGGCGTGATGTGATTCAGAATGAGCTTTGTTTGTTGGGCCAAGTTAACTTGAAGTTGTGGCTGATTGTATTGCTTGGTTAGATTGATGTATTTGAGCCTTTTTGGTGGATTTGGAAGATTCTGTGGGTTCTGAAGTTTGGTCCATGCATGAGACTTTATATGAAGGCTTTATTATATCTAAGGCAAGAATGGAATGAGTTTTGGATATGCATGGGTTGCCTTCATTGATTTTGGGCTTAATTTTCGAATGATGCATTAGTAGTGACGGGATTTGTACAGTCTTCGTATTTTGGATGTAACATTCTCATCTAATGTCTGATTTTAGTGATTCAAGTTGCATTGGAATCAGGACTCATATATCTACAACTTTGTAATTCATATCAAAGTCCAATTTAGAAGCCTTAGTGGTAAAAATATAGAAGCAAGTTATCCTTACAGCTTTTATGTTTCATATTTTTAAGGTTATGTGATTTTTGAGTGTTGGACTGAACTTTAATTAAATTAGAAAGCCCATTCACGAAATTTTAAATTATTTTATGTGTTATTGGATTTATTTTACTAGGGTTTTATTATATTTGGGTAGAATTATGGTTAGCCACCTATTTAAAGAGACATTATTCATTGTAATTATAATTAATTAAGAACATATTTTTTTACAAAACAAAGTGACTTGTGTCATCTTGAGGGAGTGGTGTGGGACACAGAAACTGGGCGAAGCATGCTGTCCCGGGCTCGCGGCCCGATCGGGAGTACGGAGTAGCCACGGAGGACTAAACCGGAGAATAACGGAGTCGCCACCCAGTGTGAACCGGGAAAATGAGATTTAAGGCCGCACTCACCCCTCGCAAGGGAAGACCTCAAACCGTTGGGTTTGGAATGGTCCCTTACTTATGTCACTTGTAATGAAAGGATTTGTGTAATAATTTAATCAAGCTTAAGTAACACTTATTTCCAAGAGTATCATACTTCTAAATCCATATGCGCAAAAATAAAACTTACACTTAAATTTGCATATATTTCACATCTAAGAGTGCATGCTTGAAAGTACGTCAAAGTAGCAACGAACATACAACTTCATTGGCATATTGTATTCATGGAAACACAAGCACACACTAACCACGCAAGCACACATAAAAGCGAATCAAATAATAGCGAACATGTGATTTCATAGACAAATCATACTTCTATGTGCGGAAGCATAAACAAATAGTCATTACATGTCCATGCGTAAATAAAAGAGTCAACTAAGTAAATAATGCAAAAAGACACTTAAGGATGCAATTAGGCATTAAAGTAAGCATGCTATGACGTGGTGCAAAAAAAGATAACTAATATGGACACAAACACACATGTGAGCATTTTTCCAAGTGATACGTGGAATTGTATCCCAAGTACAGACCGCATTACCGTCCATTCGGAATCGGCTACGGAATTTATGTCTGGGTTTCCATCCGATATACCACAAGAAATAATACTCAAATGCTATCATAACATGGATATATGAATTATACTACGTTAGGCCAAGACTAAGGTAAATGATGCAACCAATGGAATAAATATGTTATTTTCATTACGATGCGTACAAAGAAAAGGATGACTATATGAAACTTAGTATACCCGATTGAACACATCTTACATTCAATCGAATATATATCAACCGGCGCGGCAAATCATCGTGGTAAAAGATTTTAACCCCTCCAAATAGGGGACCTTTAATCCGACTTACTAAGCCCATGCGCTCGATTGCATCATGCATACAAAGAATAAAGACAATAATATCAAACTTAGTGTGCCCGATTGAACATATCTTACATTCAACCGAACACAAATCAACCGGCGCGGCAAAGCATCGTGGTAAATGGTTTTAACCCCTCCAAATAGGGGACCTATAATCCGACTTACTAAGCCCATGCGCTCGATCGCATCATGCATACAAAGAATAAAGACAATAATATCAAACTTGGTATGCCCGATTGAACATATCATACATTCAACCGAACACACATCAATCGGCGCGGCAAAGCATCGTGGTAAAGGGTTTTAACCCCTCCAAATAGGGGACCTTTAATCCGACTTACTAAGCCCATGCGCTCGATCGCATCATGCATAAACAAGTAACATGTGGAATTTGAATGACAAATAATAAATAAATCAAAGCAACATAAAATAAAAGAAAGTGTCGTTTACTCAAGCGGTACGTGGAGTTGTATCCCGAGTACAGATCATACTACCGTCCATTCGGAATCGGCTATGAAATTTATGTCCGGGTTTCCATCCGATATACCGCAAGAGTTTACACCTCTTTCATTTTATTCTAAGGCCACAACATACAATATTTCATAATACATGCATATTTATCTACTCAAGGGCCACAACATGCATTTCCACATAACAATCATGCAAACAATACTCAATGAATAATGAAAATAAAATAGAAAACGAATGTGGAAAATACCCTCAGGTCTAACCTTTTATGTCGACTTTCGAACTCGCGTTTCACGGCCGTCGGAAGGGCTATCACACCGCAACTTTTCTGGTTCACTGGTTTGCGTTTTACCTCGCTGTTTCGCTGCTCAAGCTACTGTTTTGACCTCCGTTTTGTTGCTGTTTCCTCGCTGTTTCTGCTTACTATTTCAGGTCTCGTTTTGGTGTTTTAGTGGACTGTTTTGTGCGGTTTTGGGGTGCAGTTTTGGGTAGTTTTGGGGTGTTTTTGTCTCGGTTTACTGGTTGTGTTCTGGACAGTGGACTGAGTGCAATTTTGGGGACTGATTCGGTGCTAATAAGGGCTGTGTATAAGTGTTCTTTGCGTGAGAGGGCGAGTGGGCTGTGAAGTCAGGGGACGTGTGGGGTGAGTTGGCGTGCAGGTGATGAGTGGTATTTCTATCACTATTTCCCACTCATTTAACCTAATATTTTGTATAGTTTCTTGAGTTTTGTGAATATTTTGATGTGTTTTGTGTTATTTTGCAGATAAATAAAGTTTCAGGACATTCTGGAGGTGTTTTGGGGCAAAATGGACAAAACTGGACAAAATGGGCAAAATCGTCATTTCAGCGTCGCGACGCTGAAGCCTTGCGCGTCGCGACGCCCAGAGTGCGCCGAATCTGCTAAAATGCGCCTGGTCAACGGGTCAGAATTTGAGAAGTTTGACTTTGCTAACGTGCGCCGTGCCATGTGTCACCATCACAGAAGATCTGCTAACGTGCACCGCGTGCCACGTGTCAACAAATCAACGAGCAGCCTTCAGAAGCCGCCTTGCCACATGTCACCACGTCGCCTTCCACATCGTCAGCGTGACGCAAGTAATGACGTCATGAACAGCAGGCTGCGAGTGGGTTGGCTGTGAAGGTTGAGCGTGTGTGAGGCTGGTCAGTGTGTGGCATGGGCTGGTCAATGGGCGTGCGTGGGAGCAATGTGAGCGTGGGCTGTGATGAGGGCTCAGTGTTGAGGGCGTTAAGGGGCAACTTGCGAGGAGTCAACGTGAAAGCTTACGTGAAGGCTTAGGGTTATTGTGAGTAGGTTATGCATGTGGCTGGTTCATGAAGGTGCAACGTGAGAGGGCTTTCTTCATGCATGATGAGGGACGTGGGGGCTTTCAATGAGTGTGTGCATTTAATGAGAGCAGGTGTTGAGAGGAGAGTGAGCCGTGGCTATTTGGAGGCTAATATGAGGGTTTGTTGTGTGTGTCTATGTGTGAAATTGGGGAGATTGGAGAGGAATAGGGTTTTATATTTTTTTGTTTTCAAGTTGCCGTGAGTGAGTGAGAGATTGCCGGGGGGTTTGCTTTGATTTTGTGTTGTTTATATAGAGAAGGGCTAGGGCTTCACCTTGTCTCACAAGGAAGGGATTTAGTGCATTCAATTAGGATATGATTTAGTGTTAGACAAGGAAAGCAATGGATTTGATTAGAGGACATGTCTTGGCTAGATTAGGAATACAATATATTTAAATTTGTTATGATTGATTTTAATTAGGCATGATATTTGTTAAGTTGGGTATATAATATATTTGATTTATCTTTATTAGGCATGCAATTTCTTTAATTTGTGTAAGTATTTTATTATTTTGGTAGGTGATTATTTAGATTTTATTGTTTTTATTTAATACATATGTGTAATTATTTTATTTAATTTGGTATATGATTTAATTAATTATTTTATTTAATTTGGGTTGTATTTTGAGGGCCTTGGTTGGGCGTGTGGGCCTTGTCTTGGTGGGCTAAGTGTTGTGTTGGTTTGGTGAGTGGGTTTGGGCCAAGGTTAAAAGGTTCTGGGTTTTTTAGGCTAAAAGTGCTTTAAACGGAGGTCCAACGAGTGAGCCTGGAGCTAAACAAGGGAATAAACTTTAACGAAATATCGATTCCCTTCCGACAACCGTTTCCCGCAACTTCCTCGACTAAAAAGGTAGTGTCTCCAAATGAGACTCATCACAGGGACTCACATGCAAAAATGCAGTGCCTACAAGTGGATTCTTCCTTGGTTCTACGGAAAAAAAGCTTATCAATGTGTGGCAAACGTTGTGGCGATGTATCGCTGTTTAAGATTCTCCAAAGAAATAAAGAAAGGTTCTTAAGGGCAAGGTTCCCTAAGGGTTGAACTTGATCTTGGAAGGATTTTGTTCTTACAAAAATCCAGATTCGCGGTTCTTGGGGCTTAGAACACGTGGAGGAGTTTGTTTAGCTTGTTCTAGGTAGGTTCTTATCAAGGTGAGTAACCAATAGAATAATGTATGCACCTTTTATATATAAATTCTATGAATGTGAAACATTCCTCCCATGACTTCAAATTCTTAGTGACAATAGTGCGCAACAATTAAGTTAAAGTTCTATTAATAATTTTTGTTTAACCAACTGTTTATGGGTGACAAGTAGTAGAGTGCACAAGTTTTGTTCCTAACTTACCCTATAAAACCTTCCAAAATGGATAAAGAACTTAACATCATTATCAGACATAATACTCCTAAGAATACCATTCGAGTAACACTATCTCTCTAAGGAATAAATTAGCAATGCTAGTGGTATCATCGGTTTTATTGCATGCAACGAAGTGTGCCATATTACTAAACCTATCAACTATAACAAAGATAGAATCTCTACCTCTCTTAGTCCCAATACAAAATCCATTGAGATGTCAACCCAGGCTCACTTGTTACTGTTAAATGAGTATAAAATCCATGAAGCATAGCCTTACAGTTAGCCCGCTTACATGTCAAGCATCTATCACACACTCGCTCTCGCTTCATTTTAGGCTAATAAAAATGCTCACTTAATACTCATAAAGTCTTGCTAATGCCAAAATGCCGCATTAATCCTCTTCCATGCACTTCACTAATTAGTAGCTCACGCATCAAACAATTAGGAATAGTCAACTTACTGTTCTTAAATAAGTAAACCTCATGTTTATAGAATTTACCAAATGAAGTCTTAGTTCATGAACTATAAATAGTACCACAATTAGAATCTTGTCATAAAGTTCAATGATAAACTTGAATTCTAACATTCTAGCTTGCATAGAGGTAAAAAGTGCGCACCTTTGTGACAATGCATCTGCAATAATATTTTACTTATCTTACTTAAAGCGGATGACGTATGAAATGTCTAATGAACTCCATCCATCGTGCATGTCATTTGTTCATTTTACCTTGCCCCTTTGAATGCTTCAATGACTCATTATTTGTATGTATGATGAACTCTTTGGGAAAAAAGTAATATCTCCATGTCTCTAAAGCTCTTACGAGCGCATAAAGCTCCTTATCATAAGTAGGGGTATCGAAGTGATGCGCCACTAAACGTTTCACTATAGTATATGATAGTCTTATTATTTTGCATCAATACTACTCCAATGAATATGCCACTTGCATCACGCTCAATTTCGAAAGTACTCTCAAAGTTAGGAAATGCAAGAATAGACACATTACATAACTTCTCCTTAATGCTTAAGAATGCTTTCTCTTGCTCCTCACCCTATTGGAACCCAAATGACTTCTTCACCACTTCTGTAAGGGGTGCAGTAATGCTACAAAAATCTTTTACGAATCTTCCGTAGAAGCTAGCCAATCCATGAAAGCTCTTAACTTCTGTCACGGACTTAAATGTAGGCCACTCTCATATAGCCTTAACCTTTTCTTGATCAACCTCTATGCCATCTGCGGAAATAATAAACCAAGAAAAATGACTATATCCACTTAGAATGTGCATTTTGTAAAGTTAGCATATAGTTTTTCTTTACGTAAGACATCAAACACTAGTCTTAAGTGTCATTCATGCTTGTCAAAATCATGACTGTACACAAGAATATCATCAAATTAAACTACCACAAAATGAACTATGTAAGCACACAAAACATGATTCATTAACCTCATAAACATGCTAGTTGCGTTTGTAAAACCAAATGAAATTACTAACCACTCATAAAGCCCATATTTAGTCTTAAAGGTCATTTTCCATTCATATCATTCCCTCATCCTAAACTGATGGTATCCATTTTTAAGATCAATTTCAGAGAATATTTTAGAACCATGCAATTCATCAAGCTTATCATATAATTTGGGAATATTATGACGATACTTTATCGTGATGTTATTGATGGCATGATAATATACGTACATTTGCCATGACCCATCATTTTTAGGCAAAAATAGAACTGGTACTGCACAATGACTCATGTTTTTCCTTACGTATCCCTTTCCATAAACTCCTCCACTTGACTTTGAAGCTCATTTATCTCTTCTGGATTTCTGTAATAAGTAGGTCTATTGAGGAAAATTGCTCTAGGTACGAAGTCGATTTGATGCTAGATTCCTCTAATGTGTGGTAGCCCACTAGGAATGTCCTCTATGTGCACGTCTTTGAACTCCTGCAAAAGTGAGGAAACATAAGGAGGAAATGTAGAATCTGAGTTAGTCAATAAAATCGTACAGTCTTTATAGAATAAAAGCAACATGAGCTTGCTAGCCTTATATACTATTCTTACTTTGCCCTCATTTAAATAAAAATTATTCTTCACTCTACCCTCTTTCTCTCATTCTCGCACGATCTTAACCTTCTTAGGTACACTTGCAGCCTTAGGTATTCTCTCAACCTTAGCATTATATTTCTTTACGATCTCTAAGGCTGTGGCCTCATTTTTCTTTTTCTTTGACCATATTGGCTTGTAATTTCACTTGATCATAGTGGACTTGCTTAGGCTGGTACAGTAGCAGAAGAATGAGCTAATTTGATTGGTTGGATTATGGTTAGTTAAAGATAACAGCAACTGTAATGATAACCATGTCACATTGGTTGCCATCATGGTTTATAGATCAGTATCTTTTGAAGCCTATATAAAAGGGTTGAAGTCAAAAACTCAGGGGTTAGCAATTTTTGAATTTCATTACTAAAAATGATTTAGAGCTCAAGAACTAGAGATAGAGAGAGAAAGCTGATCAATTACCCGAGCACATGAGAGAATTTTAATGGTCTTGTGTAAGACCCGAGGTATCTTATTACTGTATTAGTTCATTCCCCTATTTGTAGCATAGGTCGATTTTGACCCTGATCAGTAATAAAACACCCCATTTTTATTCCATAGACGTAGGTAGGAGTAACTCTCCGTCGAACCATGTAAACTCTGTGTTTATCTTGTTTGCTTGCTAAGCTCGTGTGGTTTCCCACTAACCAAATAAATTAACCGGTAAGGGAGGTTTATTCGAGAGGTGAATTCCCTGTTTTGCCCATCGAACAAAAAACAACCTTCAACAGTTAGCGTCGTCTGTGGGGATTAGTCCAAAAAGCAATACAACATACTAAGACGGTGACATGGAATGAGAATCATAGAGCTTCAGAGGCCTCAAAGGGGAGTGGATGGCATGTTGAGTTTTCTAGTTCAAACCAAGATCATTTAAGCAAATGAAATGTGTGAATACGCAAAGAAGATGGCGGAAAATACTTACAATGCTCGGTTGGATGTTGAAGAGAAGTTCAAAACTTTGCCTCCATGGAAGTTGCTCCAAGCTTTTCCTTTGATGTATGTTGATCTTCCAAGCATCTCTTTGAATTCCAAACTCATGGATATGTTTCCCTAACACCTTTGTAAGACTCATTGTGTGTGCTAGCACCTTAAATTTTAAAGCAAAATCAAGAAGCCATGAGCCCTAGGCTCACGACATTGGAGAGGAAAAATGGAGAAGGCCATTCGGCCTTGGTGAGGAAGAGAGAAAGAAAGAAAAAGTGTGTGTAATAAATTACAAAATTGAAAGTCATATACCAAATAATAATTAAAATGGTAAAATGTCATTCAATTAATCACACTTGTGTGTTGTACAAGCAACCATCAAAATCCCATCAACTTCCATCAACCAAAAAGTGATGTGATAGACAAGTGATGTGACTTGTGATGTGACATGTGGGCCCCACTTGATTCGAAATCCGAGTGGGCCCGTAACACATCCCGGGCTCGGGTTCGCAAATTCCGAATTAACGAATTTTCCATTGCGACGTAATTAAATCAAATTTAATTAAATAATTATGCATAGCAAAATTACTATTCACATCGCTAGCGAATTAATTCTAAATTAATTCATTCGCCCGAATTAAAATCTACTTTTAATTCTGCGTCGAAATCTAATTTCGTTTAATATATTGAATATATTATTTTATCGATTAATTCTAAATTAATCGTTCTCTCTCTTTAAATAGAATTTTATCTCTGATAAAATCTCTCCGTAATTAATCCTAGATTAATTTTCTCTCTCTTATAATTAATCCCAGATTAATTATATGTAAGTCATACGTCATCGGTGAATCTTCGGGAAGCGACCCATGAGATCCCTGGATATGTTGGTAGTAAATTCGGTCATTGGAATATCCGAATACGTGCATACCCGGTACCACGTTCTTACCGATTTACAAGACATGATTGGCTTCTAGCAAAGCACTGTGCCTACCCAATTCTCCAGAAATATTCTTTTAAGGAATATGTAATCTGGTATCAGGCGTAGTATACGTAGTATCACGTATTGCGATCCAGTATCGGATGTCACATGCTAGGCCTGAGGCTGTAATTGTGTCTACCCCGTACGAAGCATATATCGGATCTCTGGTAACTAGTCCCTATAATCGGATAATCATGACCTAGTCATATTATCCCGATGACTGCAGTACTAAAGAGTACTAGTTCCATATCCTGCGTGATCATCATCTCCATATGACTGGAGTGATACTTCCATCTTGACATCACACCCAATACACTATGATTCTCAGTATACCTAGAAGAGGGGTGCACAGAACCTGTTAAAGGCCTGGACGACCAAAACCAAAGTATATTGATTGTCGCAAGTATTAGCGATGCAAGTCTCAGGTTAAGACCAAATACACCTACCCTGATTCGGACTTACATAGACACATAGTCATTCTACCAATGGAATTCTGAGTGGTCTATCCAGAGCGAAGCTATTTCTGTACCATCGGTAAAAACAACCTCATATTACACTTGCATGAGTATCCAATACCCAAATATATGAGAACTATGTCGTTATGCTACCACAACGCGCACAAGTGCAATACTAGTCTATTCCCATTATCGATGTCCAATCTCGATAATACTACGACTAGGGATATTTTAATGATTAAACCTTAGTGGATTAATATTGTCACATATCTTATTAATCCGGAAACTCATATGGACCTTTTATCATTTATATATCCCGGTAATCCAATTACAAATGATAAAAGAGTAATTTCCTTTGTCACATAGTTAATTTGTACAACAACACCATGTTTTGTACAAATAGTGATGCTATGGGTCATAATGTCCAAACAATCTCCCACTTGGCCTATAGCCAATCACTCAAGTGTCATACACTTGAACTATGTACGGGTCGCTTAAAATTCTGCTGAGAAACAGCTTTCGTCAGTGGATTTGCAAGGTTATCATCTGATGCGATTTATTCAATCATCACATCGCCACGATGTATGATCCGAACGAATCAGATGAATTGTTGAAGTATATGCTTGGATCGTTGATGAGACCATTAATTCTTTAGCCTGTGCTGTAGCCTAGCTCAGTTGCTAACAGAACTACTCCTAATATAATTAGGAATTTTACAGATCCAAAATTGCTTCTTTTGCTGCCTCAGCTGCAGCAATATTCCGCTTTTGTTGTTTATTCGACAACAATATCTTCCTTTGAAGATTTCCAGCTCACTGTTCCGTTATTCAAACTATATAGTACCCTTATTGCGATTTACAGTCGTCTTTGTCGGTTTGGAAACATGCAACGGTGAACCCAGTCACTTCAAGTTCTCATTCTCCATAGCATAAGAAAGCATCCTTAGTTTATCTAAGATAGTTAAGGATATTTTTAACATCAATCCAGTGACTATCACTTGGATTGGCCTGATTGTGACTCCATATGCTCAAAGCATATGAGACACGAGGTCGCGTACATATCTTTCAATGTACGAGTTCTCGGAGAGTGCCAACAACTTTTAGATCTATCCCAGTAGATCCTTATTCCTAGAATAAAGGTTGTCTCTCCCAAGTATTCAATGGAGAATTTTCTTGAAAGCCAAGCTTACACCGATTGTATTATGGAATGTCATTTCCAAGAAATGACATGTCATCATTATATAGGATAATCATTGTCAGTGCGCTCCTACTAAACCTTCTTATATACACAAGAATTATTTTCATTTTGAATTAAATCATATACCATTATGATTACATCAAAACGATGGTTCCAAGAATGTAATGCTTGCTTCAATCCATAGATGGATCGAATTAACTTACAAACCTTGTTTGCATGTTTTGGTGCAACAAAACCGTCGGGATGTTGTAAACATCCTCCAAAACGTTTTCGTTTAAGGAAAGCGATTTTGACGTTCATGGAAGGAGTTTCTATAGGTCCCAAGATCAAAACTCAAGCATGAATCATAAGCGAATACAACGACGGAAGTGCGGAATACTTACATCGAGCGGTTGAGAGACGATTTGGCAACAAAAACGAACTGAAATTCTGCTCACTGTTGGGCGTGAACTGCTGTGACAGTGGCTGAAATGGGCTGCTGTTTTTGGCCATTTTGAACATAAAAAACGAGCTCCAAGCTTCATCAAAACATTCCTTGCTCATGGGTATACTTCCCTTATCACCTTGGCATGATCCCGGAGTGTGCTAGCACTCTTGTTTTGCCACAAAACGCACTGCTTCCCTCCATTTTGTTCACGGCAGTCCAAGAAAAAACCAGAACAGAAATGGCGTGAGAGAAGAGAGGAGAGAGTTGCTTTTTTTCAATTTTCATTTCTCTTTTTTTTCAAAAACCGTGAGAGGCAAAATGAAAAGCAAAAATGATTGTATCATATACCAAAATGAATTTTTTTAGATATAAAACTCTTCAAAAACCGTGAAAAGTTTCCCTCCTAAAATTCATTAAATGGCATCATCATCATACATTGAGAATAGAGACAATGTATTCATCCATAAAGGTGACTAGATACATCCATCATCTATTCGTGTCAAGTAATGAGACTTCGCGATGTGATTTGCGGATCCTACTCGTTTCAAAATACGAATGTGTTCGCAAACACTTTCGGGCTCGGTTTCGCTAATTCCGAATTAACGCATTTCCGTCGCGACGAGAATTAAATAATTTCGCCTAGCGAAATTACTATTCACGTCGCTAACGAATTAATTCTAAATTAATTCGCTCGCCGAATTAAAATCTAATTTTAATTCCGCGTCGAAATCTAATTTCGTTTAATATATCAATATATTAATTCCTCGATTAATTCCAAATCAATGTTTCTCTCTCTTCAATTGATATTTTATCCTAGATAAAGTGTCTCCGAAATTAATCCCAGATTAATTTTCTCTCTCATCATATTAATCCCAGATTAATATAAGTGCGAGTCATACGTCATCGGTGAATCTTTGGGAAGCGACCCATGAGATCCCCGGATATGTTGGCAGTCAAATTGGTCATCGGACTATCCGAACACGTGAGTACCAAGTACTACGTTTTACCGATTTACAAGACAAGGTTGGCTTCTAGCAAAGCACCAAGTCTTCCCAATTCTCCGGTCATATTCATCTAAGAATATTTAATATCTGTATCAAGCGTAGTATACCATTGTATTGTGCATATCGGCCCAGTATCGGATAGTCACGTGCTAGGCCTGGGCTGGATAACTGTCTGCCCCGTACGAAGCACATGTCGGATGTCTAGTAACTAGTCTCTATAATCGGATATACATGACCTTGTCATAATATCCCGATGGCCGCGCAGCACTTAAGAGCACTAATACCGTATCCTGCGTGACATCATCTCCACTATGACTGGAGTGATACTTCCGTCTTGACATCACATCCAATACACTACGACTCTCTGATAAACCCAGAAGTGGTGTACGCAGAACCGGTTAAAGCCTGTACCACCAAGACCAAAGTCTATCGATTATCGTAAGTATTAGCGATGTAAGTCTCAGGTTAAGACTATACACACCTACCTTGATTTCGGCCTCCCATAGACACATAGTCATAATACCAATGGGATTCCGAAGGGTCTATCCAGAGCGAAGCTGTTTCCCGTACCATCGGTGAAACACGACCTCCTATCGCACTTGCATAAGTATCCAATACTTATATATGAGAACTATGCCGTTGTGCCCTCACAACGCACACAAGTGCAATACTAGCCTATTCCGCATTATCGATGTCCAGTCTCGATAATACTCCGGCTAGGGTATTTAATGATTAATCCTTCGGGGACTGATACTGTCTCATATCATTCTCAGTCCAGGAACTAATCATAGGGACCTCTCTTCATTTATATATCTATGGTGATCTAATCACAAATGATGAGAGTGCAATTTCCTTGTCACATAGTTAATTTGCTACAACAACACAATGATCTGTGCAAATAGTGACGCTATGGGTTATTTTGTCCAACAATCTCCCACTTGGCACATAGCCAGTCACTCAAGTGTCCCACACCCGAACTATGTACGGTTCACTCAAGTTTGCTGAGGAAAGGTTTTCGTCAGCGGATTTGTTTAATTACCGTCTGACGCGATTTACACGATCATCACATCGCCACGATGTATGATCCGAACGAATAAGATGATATAGAAGTATATATCTGGATCGTCGATGAGACCTTTAATTCCTTAGCCTGTGCTGACGCCTAGCTTAGCTGCTAAAAGAACTATATCTAATCTAATTAGATTTATTTTCGATCTAAAGGGCTTCTATTGCTGCCTCAGCTGCAGCAATAATCCGCATTTGTTGTTTATTCGGCAACAGTTATCTTGCTCGGAATATTTCCAGCTCACTGTCCCGTTATTCAAACTTTACAGAACCGTAGTATTTAATTGTTTGGAAACTTGCAGCAGTGATCCCAGTCACTTCAAGTTCTCCTTCTCCATAGTTTAAGACAACATCTTTAGTTCTCTAAGATACTAACAGATGTTCTTAACTTCAGTCCAGTGACTATCACTTGGATTGACCCGATTGTGACTCCATATGCTCGAAGCGTATGAGACACCAATACAAGTACATTTTAAATGTACAATTTCCCAGAGAGTGTTAACAACTCCAAATCTATCCCAGTAGATCTTTATTCCTTGAATAAAGGTTGTTACTCCCCAGAATTCTACGGAGAATTTCTATTGAAAGAATATCCATGAAAGCCAAGCTTTCACCAATTGTTTTATGGGAATTTCATTGTCAGTGCCCTCTCCCACTAACCTCCTTCTATACACAATAATTATTTCGTTTTGAGTCAAATCATAAATCATTATGATTATTTCAAAACGACAGTTCCAAGAACCTTATGCTTGCTTCAATCCAAACATGGATCGAATAACCCGCAAACCTTGTTTGTTGGTTATACAAAATCGTCAGGATGTTCTAATCATCCTCCAAAAGGTTTCCTTTTCAGGAAAGCGATTTTGATCTGTAACTGACACATTTCATAAATGAAATATGCAGTTATCAACAAGCATCTTCAAAATGGATTTACCATGGCAACAGGTAAAAGGTTGAACCGTTATTAACACAATGTTGATAACGATACCTTTCCATCAAAAGCCCAGCTTTGTACGTTGGTATGTTGCCTTCCATGTATGTCTTCCTTGAAGACGTTTAATGTACCAATAGGCACAATGCCTTGTGGTACAACAACTAGTATCCAAAATAGTTGTTATACATGGAATCCATTTTGGACTCATGGCACTTTGCCAAAATAGGGAGTTGATACCTTGTATCATTTCCTCGTACGTAGTCGGTTGGTATTCCTCAATAAGATTTACATCTTTATGAGGTTAGATCAGAACCCATACCCTAGGTTGTTTTCTGACTCTATCCGATCTACCATGTTCTTGTGTATTCGAAGATTAATGGTATAGATTCATCATAGATGAACTATTTGTGTTCCATTAAGGACTTCGTGCCTTGAACAGTATTACTCCAATTTCATCGAGTATCACTATCCTCCCACTGACCACTGCATATCGGTATTCCTCTCAGGAAAACCGCATGGTGAGCAACAATCATATTGTTCTCATGTGAGATTTATAAGTACTATACTCAGGTTTCCCTTAGGATAACCTATATAGGCACTATTCCAATTTGGGTCTTTCAGTTTGGTATCATCCAAACGTTATGCCTGGCATACCCAAATTATCAGGAATGAGAAACCTGGTTTCTTCCCTGTTCATATCCTTTATGACATCTGTCAAAACAGATTTATATGGAACCTTATTCTAAATAAGTTTTGCACTGTTAATACATATCCTATTGAAGGAAACAGTAGCTCAGAGCGACTCGTGATAAACTTTATCATGTCCAACAAAATTCGGTTTTAGTTCGGACACACCGTCTAACTGACGTGTCTCGGGAGGAGTCCTCATATGAAAGAATATTGTACTCTTTCATATACGTATGAAACTTACTGCTTAAGTATTTTCCAATACGGTCTTACCGTGGCGGCATAATACTATAGCCGATCTGTTTGTCTATTTCGTGTTGAAACTCTAAAAGTTTCTGATTTGTGTTCTTCAAAAGAAACACATAACCAAAACGTGATGCCACATCCGTTTTAGGGTCACGAAATATTCATGTTCACATCTAGCCTAGCTAGATATGGGTCCACTAACTTCACCATGAATAGGGCTAACAGATCAGTGGCACTTACACTATTACCAAGTAAACAGTGTTTTAGGTACTTTACCTAACAAACTAGATTCGTAGACTTTATTTGAATAGTCAAATCAGTCCTAGTACCCACTCTTCAAAAGTGTGGATATACGAGTCTCGTTAAATTGTGTCCTAGACAACAATGCCACAAATAAGTCTCTATTGATCAAATCAATTTGAGCTATTTATTTGTCATTTTATATGTTTGAGATTTTATTTATATTCAAAATATAAATTCTGTTATTTACATCTAATGTATTTATCTCAGTATCATCTTTATATAATAAAACACTTTAGTGTTTTAGAATATAAAGGTTCACCGCAGTGGGTTAAACACTGATAAAGAGATAATGTTTCTAGTCAAACTAGTTACATTATAACAGTTCCTAATTTAAGTACACACCCAAAGGGTAGTTCCTAACCTTAGGTATCTACGGTCGAAACAGCGACTTTCGTCCCGTTTCCGATTCGCAGAGTAATCTCAGCTTGAAGTCAGTATCCTGCTCAAAGTAGATTCTGAACATCAATACATATATATATTTTATGTTCCACACTAAGTATTTAAAATCTAATTTCAATACTAGTTGTGAACATAACTTTGACAAACATTTTTAAAGTTAGAGCCTCGCCCTTTCTTTAATTCCTTCGTGTCTTCCATATCCAAATGGTAGTCACTTTGGGATATGTCAATTATCTTTTCAATATTTCACAAACCTTTGGCCAAGCCTCGGGTTTCGGAATATCGAAACGATGTGCACCTCGTGCAACATGCCCAATTGCAAACTTTGACTCTATCTCCTCTAGAATAGTCAATTAATTCTCCAAGAATTATAAATTGCAATTTTAATACTTTTTAAATCTAAAATTAGATTTATGACAAGTATATTAAATTAAGCATTAAAGTCATCATCACATAAATCTTCCAAAGATTTTATGCTCTACTTATTTTGCTTAATTTTGGGCGTAAGGTATAATAAGTTATTTTATCAAATAAAGTAACCTATTATTTATTCCTAATTTGAAAATTAAATCATTTAAAATATTTTAATCCCAGATTATATTTTAAATATCCAACTTTTCAATTTCTTATCTTGATTACAATAGTCCAACTATTTAATCAACGATTAGTGGTACTATATATATTATAATGATTATAATAGTCCAACTATATAATCAAATATAATCCAAATTAATTAACCTCAATTACATTGATTACTATAATCCAATTATAAAATCAACTGTAAACTGAAATTAATTAATTCAAATATATTGATTAATATAATCCAATTATATAATCAAGTATAATACAGTCCAACTGTTTATTAAAACAACAATTTAAATATTAGTCCAACTAACATTTAATCTAATTGACGAAATAATTTAAATGAGCGCGTATGGCGAGTAATTGACGAATGTTGCAAATTCAATACTTGCCTCCCACTATTTTTCGTCGAGCCTCTAACCCTCTGTCGAGTACTCGGGAAACCGTGTTTCCTAGTGGGCTAGGATCCCGTTAAATATCACACAATCTTGACTTTGGCCAACAAATTGTATGATAATTAACTAGGTAGATCTCGAAGATCAATTGGATCTCATCCAACTCCTAGATCCAGTAGGTGGACATCCAAGTCCCAAACATATATCTAATATATGCCTATATATATCGAATATATACCCTAACCTTTTTCCTCTGAATCAACTAGGCCTTGGCTTTGGCACAACAAACCTAGTGATCCCAGTCAAGCGCGGACCCATTGACATGGAAGCTTCGTAATCAATGTCAATGGACAAGAAGTGGTCTTGACTTTGGCCAACAAACCACAACTTGGACACGACACCGATATGGAACAAAGCCTCGTGATTAAAACACATCTTTGACGGACAAGGGCTTGACTTGTGGCCAACAACCCCTGCCAATCTCGGATCTTGAGTAAGAATCACTCAATGGAAGGAAATAAACGCTTGATATTTAACGAGGGTTTTTTTCGCGTGCAAATTGGCTATCAATTTAATTATCTTTGTTAAGGTCTCATCATCATACACCCTTAAACATGCATTCTAAATACATAATAAAGCGAGTATGAAAATAAATAATAATGATATGCGGATGGATACTTTACATTGATCCTAGATCAAATCTCTCACTTTCTCACTCAAGCTAGCACTTGTATTACTTCTACCCGTTACACTACACTTCTAAAGAAACCTCATTTACATTGAGGGGAATAGATGAGAAGAGAATACAAAGAGAATAGAGGTGATAAGGCTGGACTCGCAGGTCTAATTTAATAAATCGAATTTATTACAACAATTTCTAAAATTGCCCCACCCATCTAATATCCATCCGATATACATTATTCATGCATCACAACCATGTATTCACTCATATAAGCATGCTATCAATCAATCTAATCAAATTAATTAATCTGATAATTATGTGATCATCCAATGTTCAAACAACGATTTGATTTTGTTCGAGTCAAACTCGTTTTGCGAATAAGTACTTAAAGTACGAATTCCCGAATTAAACTAAACTACACAATTAAATCCAATTCAATTTGTATTTAATTCTAATTCACTATTTAATTCCAAATTAAATAACACACTTTAATAATAAACCCTTTTCGACTTAAATTCCAAATTTAATAGCTACGGGTCTCAAAGCCCGATTAATATCCAATATTAATTTAATCAAAGTCTAATGGGCTTTTAATTAATTTCTTAAGGCGTGGTCTTTTGGTCAACTCGGGTCAAACCCGCAACCAAAGTCCAATCCGGGATTTACCCCATAAGCCTTTAAATTAATTTTGGCCCATTAGGCCCAATTAAATCATAAAGGTCCATTATGTTGCATTTGGGCTTTATGGATGCGGTTTTGGGCCCAATTGGATCCAATCCATTTGGCCTAAACCCAACTTGATAAAATCAAGCCCAATAGGCCCAATTACAACATTAGAAGCCCAAATCCAATTTAAGGCCTCAAATAATTAAATTACATAAATCCAATTTAGCAATTTAATTACTTAAAGTGCATTACATGATTAATCAACTAAATCAACATTTCCAAAACACTAAATTAGTCCAATTAATCATACTCAATTTCGTCATCACATGTCCAACACATTAAGATTAAAATCAAACTCATTACATCCTCACTTTGTTCTCGGCAATGGGGTTAATTTCATGTCGATTTGTTTTAATCCAATTAAACCCAATTCGACATTAAATCAATATACCCTAATGATTTTCAACATCCAATGTTTCAAAAAATCAAAATTCACAAGAACAAAATGGGCATAACTCTCGGCCAAGATAAGATTTTGGGCAAATTTGTTCCAAACCAAATTTGATCAAATTGATCCAACCAATCATCAATTAAAATACATTCAAGCATACTTTATGATCCAATTTCATAATTGCATGCTCAATTTCATTTTACCCAATTTCAAGTTTCATGACATACTTTCAAAATGGGGGAAATTTGTTCCAAACAATATTTAATCAAATTGATCCAACCAATTATCAATTAAACATTATTAAGCATACTTAATCATCCAATTTCATAATTGCATGCTCAAATCAATTTTACCCAATTTAAAGTTTCATGACATACTTGGCAATTTGGGGATTTTTCGTCCAAATCGAATTCAATCCAATTGATTCCGCAATCGACGTTAAATCATCATCCCGAATGATTTCCAACACTTCCAATTGTCAAAAATAAAAAATCCCAAGACATAAAGTGTTAGACATTATGTCCCATAGCGTCACTGTTGTAAATGATATTGTATTATTGTACAAAATTAACTATGTGATAATGAAATTGCCTTTTGCCGTTTTGTAATATTGTTTACTTTGATATATAAATGGCGAAAGTCCATATGATTAATACCGGATTGAGATGATATGAGACAGTATCAATCCATAAAGGTTTAATCATTAAATATCCCTAGTCGGAGTATTATCGAGATCGGACATCGATAATGCGATAGAATAGACTAGTATTGCGCTTGTGCAGGTTGTGAGGGCACAACGGCATAGTTCTCATATATTTAAGTATTGGATACTTATGCAAGTGCGATAGGAGGTTGTGTTTTACCGATGGTACGGTAGGAAAACAGCTTCGCTCTGGATAGACCCCGCGGAATCCCATTGGTAGTATGTCTACGTGTCTATGGGAGGCCGCATCAGGTAGGTGTATATGGTCTTAACCTGAGACTTACATCGCTAGTACTTGCGACAATCGGTAAACTTTGGTTTTGGTGGTTGGGGACCTTAACCGGTTCTGTGTACACCTCTTCTGGGTTTATCGAGAATCGTAGTGTACTGGATGTGATGTCGAGATGGAAGTATCGCTTCAGACATATGGAGGTGATGATCACGCAGGACACAGAACTAGTACTCTATAAAAGGTTGCAACCGTCGGGATAATATGACCAGGTCAGGATTGTCCGATTTAAAGAGACTAGTTGCTTGATGTCCGATATATGTTTCGTACGGGGCAGACACATCTCCAGCCCCAGGCCTAACATGTGATCGTCCGATACTGGATCGATGTACGCAATACTACGGTATACTACGCTTGATATAGATCTATATTCCAGTAAGAAATTTCTGGAGAATTGGGTAGGCATGGCGCTTTGCTAGAAGCCAACCTTGTCTTGTGAATCAGAAAGAACGTAGTACGAGGTACGTACGTGTTCGGATTATCCGACGACCGTATTTACTGCCAAAATATCCGGAGATCTCTTGGGTCGCTTCCTGAAGATTCACCTATGATATTTGATTCGGACTTAATTAATCTTGGATTAATTGCGGAGAACTTTATCTTGGATAAAGTGCCTTGTTTAGAGAGAGAGAGACGATTAATTTAGAATTAATCGATAAAATTATTATATTCGATATAATAATCGGAATTCGATTTTGACGCGAAATTAAAATTAGATTTTAATTCGGGCATACGAGTTAATTTAGAATTAATTCGTTAGCGACGTAAATAATAATTTCGCCAGGCACAATTATTTATTTAAATTCGATTTAATTAACGTCGCGACGTATAAGTTCGGTATTTCGGAAATATCGAACCCGAACGCGTGAGTGCACGTGGGCCCACTTTCATTTGGAAACGTGTGGGGCCCACATGACACATGTCATTATTTGCATTATTTAATGGTTAATGCATTGCATGGTGATAGTGTATAATACACTCAATGGTTATGGCATGGAGGTTGAGTGTTTGACACTCTAAGCCATTGCATGGTTTGTGTCATAAGTTTTATTATTAA
Organism: Zanthoxylum bungeanum; assembly: GCA_019454045.1. Classification (NCBI taxonomy): domain Eukaryota; kingdom Viridiplantae; phylum Streptophyta; class Magnoliopsida; order Sapindales; family Rutaceae; genus Zanthoxylum; species Zanthoxylum bungeanum. The sequence goes on from SKCR01032193.1 coordinate 55,950, forward strand.
TTTAATAAATATTATGACATAAATATAAATTGATTTTTTGTAACAAAATCAATTACGCAAAATACTCTCCTCTCTCTCTCAAAATGCCGTGACTTCCAAGGGCAAAGAAGATTGGATTTTCTTTTCTCCATTGTTGCTAGCACATTGAAGGATCAAAGGAGTGATAGGGAAAACATCAAGAGCTTGGAATACACCAAAGCTTGGAGCTTTCCACCTCTTGTCTTCCTTGGCCGAAAATCACCACACTTGGAGCATCCACCATTTTTTCATCTTCTTCATCACAAGAGCTTTGTAAGTATGATTCCGCCATGCTTCAAGTTATATAATTATATTCAATTGTTGTATTTCATATGCTTAATCTTCCTTGGGACATATTATAGAAACCAACAATGGTATCATTAAGCTAGGTTTAAGCATGAAATATATAGGTTAAAATTTGGGTAAAAATGATTGAAGCATGTTCTTGTGAAATTTTGATGAATGAGTATGCTTATATGTATGTAATATGACATAATATGGAATCAATTTTATTGAAAAATGCATTTGGATGATTTTTTCCCCAAATTATGCTTGGCCGATGGGTGTCTACATTGGATGTATTGGAATTTTTTTTGTGTTTAAGATCATTGGATGACTTAGAACGTATACAGGACGTAGATTAGTAATTCAATCGGATTGAAAAACAAATCGACACAAAAAAATCACCTTGGCCGAATACACATGGACATGGAAATGGACTTGATTTTTGTTCAAATTAATGTTGGACATATGTTTGGAACAATAGATGATTAATAAATTAAATGGGTATTTTTGAAATATTGGTTTAATATATTAATCTTGGTATTACACTTAATTTAATTGGACTTTAATGTTTGGAATATTAAAATTTAATTAATGGGCGTAATTGTTGAATTGGGCTTTTAATATTGTATTTGGCATAATGGGCTTGGTTGGACCAAGTAAGATTTGGGCCAAAAGGATTATCCATTGGGCCTAAATCACTCCATTAAGTCCAAATATAATATAATGGGCTTTAATAATTTAATTGGGCCTTATGGGCTTAAAATTGGTTTTATGGCATTTAAGGGTGATTCCTTATTTGGGGCTTGGTAATTGGGTTTGACCCACATTGACCAAAGCCCAAGCCTTAATAAATCAATTGAAAGCCCATTTGACTTGAATTAAATTAAACATTGGATGTTAGTTGGGCTTTGAGACCAATAGAATTAGATTTAGAATCTAAGTCTTTAAAGCACATTAAAAGTGTAAACATTTAATTTGGAATTAAATAATTGAATTAGTATGAATACGAATTAAATCAGATTTAATAAGTAGTTCGATATAATTCGCGAATTCGTACCTTATGTACTTATTCTCAATCGAGTTGGACTCGCGCAAAATCAAACCGTTTTTTGAACATTGGATGATCACTTTAACAAAGACTAATTAATTGGATTAGATTAGATTGGTTGTAAAAGCATGTCTGGTTTGAAATATATATGTATGTGATGAATGAATAGTGTATATCGGATGGATATTAGAAGGGAAGGGTAATTTTAGAAATTATGTAAATTTGGAATTTTATAAATGGACCTGCGTGTCCAGCCTTATCTCTTTATCTCTTTGTATTCTCTTCTCACCTAATCTCCTCAATGTAAATGAGGTTTCTCTTATTGTATTATGTAATTGGGTAGTAGAGAATAGTGCTAGCGGGGAGAGGAAAGGGAGTGAAGTGATTGTTCTAGGAACAAGTTGTTTATATATCCATCCGCATATCACTATTAATTTACTTTACGCGCTTTATGATGTTTTTAGAAGCATGCTTAAGGGGTTATGATGATGAGACCTAACAAAGAAATAAATTGGGCCAATTACGCGAAAATCCCTCAATTTATATTAAGCAAATATCCTTCCATGAATGATTCTTGTTCAAGATCCGAAGTTGGCATTGGTTTGTTTTTGACCAAAGTCAAGACCTTTTTCAATCAAGGATGTACTTGAATCATGAGAGTTTTTGTTGCATATTGGTGTCTTGTCCAAATCGTGATTTTTATTGGCCAAAGTCAAGATCACTTTTTCTCCAATGACATTGATTACGAAACTTTCCTCGTCAATGGGTCCCGCTTAAATGGAATCATTAGGTTTGTTTTTGGCCAAAGCCAAGGCCTAGATGATTCGGAGGATATGGTTAGGGAAAATGTAATGGATACATTGACATTATACATATGGTTTCGGACTTGGATGTCCACCTAACCGGATCTAGGAATTGGATGAGATCCAATTGATCATCGAGATCTACCTAAGTTAAATAGCATACAGCTTTATTGGCCAAAGTCAAGGTTGTGTGTTTATTAACGGGGATCCTACCCACTAGGAAATTCGTTTCCCGAGAGTACTCAACAGAGGGTTAGAGACTTGAAGAAAATAGTGGGAGGCTATTATTGAATTTGCAATTTCGTTCAGATACTTAGCCTTACACGTCTTTCAAAATTATTTCGTCAATTTTTTTAATAATTAGTTGGACTAATATATTGGTTTTTACTTGTAACAGTTTGACTGTACCCATAACATCGTTGACTTTATAGTTGGACTATAGTTGTCAAGATGACTGACAAAGGTAATATCCGCGACATAATAATGGCGATAATGTCTTCAAAGGGACAAACTTTGCCGACTGGAAATGAACCTCAAGATAGTGCTTGGGCTGAGAGGGTACTGTATATTATTCAGAGACCTCTCCCGCCTAAAACCCACTGAGCCACTGGAGCTAGATTATGGAAGACTCATAGTGACGATTGGGACCAAGCTCAGTCAGTTATGCTAGCTGCAATGACCCAGCATTTCAGACGCCAGAACAGGGACTTGGATCCCTATAATATGATTGCAAGATTGCGTGATTCCACCGCACCAACAAGGATGGAGAGGTACGAGCTAGTAAGGAAACTCTTCCGCTCCCGGATGACAGACGGCGCATCAGTTGGGCCCACGAGAACTCAAATGATCGCTAACATAGATGAGTTAGCCAAGATGGGTATTGTCTTGGAGGCAGAGCTGACGATTGATATGCTTTACAATCGCTACCCGATACTTGGAAACAATCATCATCAACTATAAGTTGATGGATACTGACGACACTCTTGGAGAGTTGTGTGTCCGTTGCTGAAGGAGTCCGAAAGGGAACTCCTAAAGGGGAGCAAGCGCGAGGGCATTATGCATCGACCTCTCATGCGCCAAGGGCTGGGCCCAAGGCAATTGGAGGTGCGAGGAAGAAGAAGTTCAAGAAGAAGGGCAAAGGAAAGTTGACAGTGGCTTCTAGGAAGCCAAAGGACAAATCTCGCGACATCTGCCTCAACTGCGGCAAGAGGGTCACTGGAAAGTGACTGCCGAATGGGCAATGGGCAGAGGGAGGATATCAAGGCTGGCAAGGCCATCGCCTCTGGTATGTTTTGTTATTGAGATAAATATGAACACTTCTAGTTTTAAAAATTGGATTTTTGATTCTGGTTGTGGTGCTCATATTTGTACTGATGTGTAGGATCTGCAGGATAGCAGGGTGCTGGCATCAGGGGAGATGGATCTACGAATTTGATCCCAATTCATTATGACGTCTGCGAATCTTGTCTTTTAGGCAAAATGCCTAAATCACCTTTAGCGTAGGTAAATGTGAACGTGCCACAGAACTATTGGCTCTCGTTCATACTGACGTATGTGGCCCATTTCTAGCCAGGCTAGAGGTGGATTTTCACTACTTCGTAACTTTTACAGATGATGCATCTCGTTACGGTTATGGTATCTTATGAGACACAAGTCGGAAACTTTTGAGAAATTCAAAGAGTTTCGACACGAAGAGGAGAAAACAAACAGGGAAGAGTATTAAGACATTACGGTCAGACCGTGGTGGAGAATACTTAAGTTATGAGTTTCAAGATTACTTGAAAGCATATGGTATTTTTCACAGTGGACTCCTCCTGGAACACACGCAATTAAACGGTGTGTCCGAACTGTGGAAACCGAAACCGCACCTTGTTGGACATGGTAAGGTCAATGATGAGTCGCACTGAGCTACCAATATCCTTCTGAGGCGGATACCATTAAACAGTGCTATACTTATTTTGAATAAGGTACCGTCGAAGTCTGTTGAAACAGACCATATGAGATATGGACAGGAAGGAAGGAACCATGTTCTCTTTCCTGAAGATTTGGGGATGCTGGGCATATGTTAAACGTTTGGAAGGTACCAAACTTGAACCCAAATCTGATAAATGCCTTTTCGTAGGATATCCTAGGGAAACCAAAGGATATTACTTCTATCACCCACAAAGAGAACAAAGTATTTGTTGCTCTACAAGCATTTTTCCTTGAAAAGGATTTTATAAATGCAGTGGTAAGTGGGAGGAAAGTAGAACTCGATGAAGATCGTAGTGATACTGTTCCTGGGCAATGAATCAACGACGGAACAAGAACAGACCGTCCGGGATGAGTCTGTACCACAAACTTCACATACACAAGGACCGCGTAGGTCGGAGAGAGTCAGAACAGTACCTGAGAGGTATGGGTTCCTGATCTCACCTCATGTAGATATTAAATCTCATTGAGGATAATGAACCGGATACGTATGAGGAAGCGATACAAAATATCGATTCCGCTTTATGGCAAGAAGCCATGAAGTCCGAGATGGATTCCATGTACGCCAACCAAGTTTGGACACTGGTTGATGCACCAGAAGGCGTAAAGCCTATTGGATGCAGATGGATCTTCAAGAAGAAGACCGACATGGATGGCAACGTACAAAGTACAAAGCTAGGCTTGTAGCGAAGGGGTTGGGGTATCGTCAACAATATGGTTGATTGATGACGAAACCTTCTCACCGTTGCCATGATTAAATCCATTCGGATAATGCTTGCAATAGCTGCATATTTCGACTTCAGATTATGGCAGATGGACGTTAAGACCGCTTTCCTTAACGGAAACCTTTGGAGGATGTTTATATGCAACAGCCTACGGTTTTATCGTACCTAGACTTGCAAACAAGGTTTGTAAGTTAAATCGATCCATTTATGGGTTGAAGCAAGCATCACGGTCATGGAATCAGCGTTTTGATGAGATCGTAAAAGAATATGATTTCATACAAAACGATGAGACCCTTGTGTATACAAGAGGTTAGTGGGAGAGCACTTACTTTATTGTCCTTTATGTCGACGACGTATTGCTTATAGGCAATGACATTCCCATGCTAACGTCGGTGAAAGCTTGGCTTTCATTAAAATTCTCCATGAAAGATCTGGGAGAAGCAGCCTTTATTCTTGGAATAAAGATCTACCGGATAGAATCTAGAAAAGCTGCTTGGACTCTCCCAGAGTACATACATTGATAAAGTGTTGAAGCGATTCAACATGGAACAATCCAAGAGGGGATTGGGTCCAATGGTACGTGGTACCTCTCTGTCTAAGGACATGTGTCCTAAGACTCAGGAAAGAGAGAGACAACATGAGTCGGATACCGTTTCACCTCGGCAGTCGGATCGATCATGTATGCCATGATATGTACAGACCTGAGTGTCTCATATGCTTTGAGCATGTGCAGTCGATATCAGGCCGATCCAGGTGAAGGTCACTGGATAGCAATTAAGAATATCCTTAAGTATCTTAAACGAACTAAGGATGCTTTCTTAATTTATGGAGGTGGAGAACTTGCGGTATCTGGGTATACCGATGCAAGTTTCCAAACCGACAAGGATGACTACAAGTCGCAATCCGGGTACATTTTTTGTTTGAATAACGGAGCAGTGAGCTGGAAATCTTCCAAGCAAGATACTGTTGCCGATTCAACACAGAAAGCGGAGTACATCGCTGCATCTGAAGCAGCAAATGAGGCAGTTGGATCCGAAAAGTTCCTAATCGGATTAGGAGTAGTTCCGTTAGCAGCTGAGCCCGTTCCATTGTATTGTGACAATAACGGGGCTATAGCGAAGGCTAAGGAACCAGGTCTCATCAACGGTCCAAGCATGTTCTTCGAAGTTACCATCTGATTCGATTCGGGAGATTATACATCGTGGCGATGTAAAAGTCGAGAAGGTCACATCAGATGACAACATTGCAGATCCGCGACGAAGGCTGTTCTTCAACAAGTTTTTGAACGACACATACATAGTTCGGGTATTAGATGCTTGAGTGACTGGCTAGGCCAGTGGGAGATTGTTAGACATTATGTCCCATAGCGTCACTGTTTGTAAATGATATGTATTATTGTACAAAATTAAACTATGTGATAATGAAATTGCCTTTTGCCGTTTTGTAATATTGTTTACTTTGATATATAAATGGCGAAAGTCCATATGATTAATACCGGATTGAGATGATATGAGACAGTATCAATCCATAAAGGTTTAACATTAAATATCCTAGTCGGAGTATTATCGAGATCGGACATCGATAATGCGGAATAGACTAGTATTGCGCTTGTGCAGGTTGTGAGGGCACAACGGCATAGTTCTCATATATTTAAGTATTGGATACTTATGCAAGTGCGATAGGAGGTGTGTTTTACCGATGGTACGGAAAACAGCTCGCTCTGGATAGACCCCCGCGAATCCATTGGTAGTATGTCTACGTGTCTATGGGAGGCCGCATCAGGTAGGTGTATATTGTCTTAACCTGAGACTTACATCGCTAGTACTTGCGACAATCGGTAAACTTTGGTTTTGGTGGTTGAGGACCTTAACCGGTTCTGTGTACACCTCTTCTGGGTTTATCGAGAATCGTAGTGTACTGGATGTGATGTCGAGATGGAAGTATCGCTTCAGACATATGGAGGTGATGATCACGCAGGACACAGAACTAGTACTCTATAAAAGGTTGCAACCGTCGGGACAATATTGACCAGGTCAGGATTGTCCGATTTAAAGAGACTAGTTGCTTGATGTCCGATATATGTTTCGTACGGGGCAGACAGACACTCTCCAGCCCCAGGCCTAACATGTGATCGTCCGATACTGGATCGATGTACGCAATACTACGGTATACTACGCTTGATATAGATCTAATATTCCAGTAAGAATATTTCTGGAGAATTGGGTAGGCATGGCGCTTTGCTAGAAGCCAACCTTGTCTTGTGAATCGGAAAGAACGTAGTACGAGGTACGTACGTGTTCGGATTATCCGACGACCGTATTTACTGCCAAAATATCCGGAGATCTCTTGGGCGCTCCTGAAGATTCACCTATGATATTTGATTCGGACTTAATTAATCTTGGATTAATTGCGGAGAAGAAACTTTATCTTGGATAAAGTGCCTTGTTTAGAGAGAGAACGATTAATTTAGAATAATCGTAAAATTATTATATTCGATATAATAATCGGAATTCGATTTCGACGCGAAATTAAATTAGATTTTAATTCGGGCAACATAGAGTAATTTAGAATTAATTCGGTTAGCGACGTAAATAATAATTTCACCAGGCGCAATTATTTATTTAAATTCGATTTAATTAACGTCGCGACGTAAGTTCGGTATTTCGGAAATATCGAACCCGAACGCGTGAGTGCACGTGGGCCCACTTTCATTTGGAAAATGTAGGGCCCACATGACACATGTCATTATTTGCATTATTTAATGGTTAATGCATTGCATGGTGTGATAGTGTATAATACACTCAATGGTTATGCATGGAGGTTGAGTGTTTGACACTTAAGCCATTGCATGGTTTGTGTCATAAGTTTATTATTAATTTAATAAATATTATGACATAAATATAAATTGATTTTTGGTAACAAAAATCAATTACACAAAATACTCTCCTCTCTCTCTCAAAAATGCCGTGACTTCCAAAGGGCAAAGAAGATTGGATTTTCTTTTCTCCATTGTTGCTAGCACATTGAAGGATCAAAGGAGGTGATAGGGAAACCATCAAAGAGCTTGGAATACACAAAGCTTGGAGCTTTCCACCTCTTGTCTTCCTTGGCCGAAAATCACCACACTTGGAGCATCCACCATTTGTTCATCTTCTTCATCACAAGAGCTTTGTAAGTATGATTCCGCCATGCTTCAAGTTTAATATATATATTCAATTGTTGTATTTCATATGCTTAATCTTTCCTTGGGACATATTATAGAAACCAACATAAAGAACATTACATATTCGGCCAAGGAGGAATTTTGGGGGAAAAAAGATCCAATCCATTTTTCTTGAAATTGACCATGTCAATCTTCAATTCAAACACATTAAGCATACAAATCCATCCAATTTAATTTATCATGCTCAAATTCAAGTTTGCCCAAATTTTAGCCCTAACATTTTTCAAGCTTTTAACCTAAGCTCTTGATGCCATTGAAGGAGTTTCTATAGGTCCCAAGATCAAAACTCAAGCATGAATCATAAGCGAATACAACGACGGAAGTGTGGAATACTTACATCGAGCGGTTGAGAGACGATTTGGCAACAAAAACGAACTGAAATTCTGCTCACTGTTGGGCGTGAACTGCTGTGACAGTGGCTGAAATGGGCTGCTATTTTTGGCCATTTGAACATCAAAAACGAGCTCCAAGCTTCATCAAAACGTTCCTTGCTCATGGGTATACTTCCCTGATCACCTTGGCATGATCCCGGAGTGTGCTAGCACTCTTGTTTTGCCACAAAACGCACTGCTTCCCTCCATTTTGTTCACGGCAGTCCAAGAAAAAACCAGAACAGAAATGGCGTGAGAGAAGAGAGGAGAGAGTTGCTTTTTTTCAATTTTCATTTTCTCTTTTGTTTCAAAAACCGTGAGAGGCAAAATGAAAAGAAATAATGATGTATCATATACCAAAATGAATTTTTTAGATAAAAACTCTTCAAAAACCGTGAAAAGCTTTTCCCTCCTAAAAATTCATTAAATGGCATCATCATCATACATTGAGAATAGAGACAATGTATCATCCCATAAAGGTGACTAGATACATCCATCATCTATTCGTGTCAAGTAATGAGACTTCGCGATGTGATTACGGATCCTACTCGTTTCAAAATACGAATGTGTTCGCAAACACTTTCGGGCTCGGTTTCGCTAATTCCGAATTAACGCATTTCCGTCGCGACGAGACTTAAATAATTTCGCCTAGCGAAATTACTATTCACATCGCAACGAATTAATTCTAAATTAATTCGCTCGCCCGAATTAAAATCTAATTTTAATTCCGCGTCGAAATCTAATTTCGTTTAATAATCAAATATATTAATTCCTCGATTAATTCCAAATCAATGTTTCTCTCTCTTCAATTGATATTTTATCCTAGATAAAGTGTCTCCGAAATTCATCCAGATTAATTTTCTCTCTCATCATATTAATCCCAGATTAATATAAGTGCGAGTCATACGTCATCGGTGAATCTTTGGGAAGCGACCCATGAGATCCCCGGATATGTTGGCAGTCAAATTGGTCATCGGACTATCCGAACACGTGAGTACCAAGTACTACGTTTTACCGATTTACAAGACAAGGTTGGCTTCTAGCAAAGCACCAAGTCTTCCCAATTCTCCGGTCATATTCATCTAAGAATATTTAAGATCTGTATCAAGCGTAGTATACCATTGTATTGTGCATATCGGCCCAGTATCGGATAGTCACGTGCTAGGCCTGAGGCTGGATAACTGTCTGCCCCGTACGAAGCACATGTCGGATGTCTGGTAACTAGTCTCTATAATCGGATATACATGACCTTGTCATAATATCCCGATGGCCGCGCAGCACTTAAGAGCACTAATACCGTATCCTGCGTGACATCATCTCCACTATGACTGGAGTGATACTTCCGTCTTGACATCACATCCAATACACTACGACTCTCTGATAAACCCAGAAGTGGTGTACGCAGAACCTGTTAAAGCCTGTACCACCAAGACCAAAGTCTATCGATTATCGTAAGTATTAGCGATGTAAGTCTCAGGTTAGACTATACACACCTACCTTGATTTCGGCCTCCCATAGACACATAGTCATAATACCAATGGGATTCCGAAGGGTCTATCCAGAGCGAAGCTGTTTCCCGTACCATCGGTGAAACACGACCTCCTATCGCACTTGCATAAGTATCCAATACTTATATATATGAGAACTATGCCGTTGTGCCCTCACAACGCACACAAGTGCAATACTAGCCTATTCCGCATTATTGATGTCCAGTCTCGATAATACTCCGGCTAGGGATATTTAATGATTAATCCTTCGGGGATTGATACTGTCTCATATCATTCTCAGTCCAGGAACTAATCATAGGGACCTCTCTTCATTTATATATCTATGGTGATCTAATCACAAATGATGAGAGTGCAATTTCTTTGTCACATAGTTAATTTGCTACAACAACACAATGATCTGTGCAAATAGTGACGCTATGGGTCATTTTGTCCAACAGTTCAGCTGTCATATTTCATAAATGAAATATGCAACATTAGCAAACATTATCCAAATGGATTTAATCATGGCAACAGGTAAAAGGTTTCGTCGTAATCAACACAATGTTGATAGCGATACCTTTTCGCTACAAGCCTAGCTTTGTATGTTTGTATGTTTCCAGCCATGTTTGTCTTCCTTGAAGACTCATATAATACCAATAGGCACAATGCCTTCCGGTACATCAACCAGTATCCAAACTTGGTTGGTATACGTGGAATCCATTTCGGACATCATGGTACTTTGCCATAAAAGGAGTCGATACCTTGTATCACTTCCTCATACGTAGCTGGTTCGTCTTCCTCAATAAGATTGACATCTTCATGAGATGAGATCAGAAACCCATACCTCCCAGGTTGTTTTCTGACTCTCTCCGTCTTACGCGGTTCTTGTGTATTTGAAGATTATTGGTACAGTTTCATCCCTGATGAACTGTTTGTGTTCCGTTAAAGAATAATGCCTGAAACAATATTACTCTGATTTTCATCGAGTTTTACTTTCCTCCCACTTACCACTGCATATAGTATTCCTCTTAAGAAAACCGCATGGAGAGCAACAATTACATTGTTCTCTTGTGAGTTGTATAAGTACTATACTTTGGTTTCCCTAGGATAACCTACACATATGCACTTATCCGATTTGGGTTCTAGTTTGGTATCATCCAAACATATGCCCAGCATACCCAAATCTTCAGGAATGAGAAAACCTAGTTTCTTTCATGTTCATATCTAATATAAAGTCTGTCCAACAGTTTTTTATGGAACCTTATTCAAAATAAGTATTGCACTGTTTAATACGTATCCCTAGAAGGAAAATGGTAGCTCAGAGCGACTCATAATTAACCTTACCATGTCCAACAAAGTTCGGTTTCTCTGTTCGGACACACCGTCAAAATGAGGTGTTCCGAGAGGAGTCCTTTATGAAAGAATACTATACTCTTTCAAATATTCGAGAAACTTATTGCTTAAGTATTTTCCACCACGGTCTAAGCATGACGGTTTAATACTTTAGCCAGTTTGTCTATCTACTTCGTGTCGAAACTCTTTGAATTTATCAAAAGTTTTCGATTTATGTTTCACAAGAAACACATAACCATAACGCGATGCCATATCCGTAAAGGTTACGAAGTATTCATATCCACCTCTAGCCTAGCTAGATTTGGGCCAACTTACGTCACTATGAACGAGGGCTAACAGATCGGTGGCACTTACACTTTTACCAAGTAAAAGGTGTTTTAGGCACTTTGCCGAATAAACTAGATTCGTAGACATCATTTGAATTAGAATCAATCAGTCCTAGTACCCACTCTTCGAAAGTGTGGATATACGAGTCTTGTTAATGTGTCCCAGACAGCAATGCCACAAATAAGTCTCATCTGATTAAATCAGTTTGAGCTATTTTTTTGTCATGTTATACGTTTGAGATTCATTTATATTCAAAATATAAATAATGTTATTCACATCTAATGTGTTTATCTCAATATCATTTTTATAAAGTAAAACACTTAGTGTTCTAAATTATAAAGGTATACCCGCAACGGGTTAAACTTAGATATAGAGATAATGTTTCTAGTCAAACTAGGTACATTATAACAGTTTCCTAATTTAAGTACATATCCAAAGGGTAGTTCCTAAACTTAGGTTTCTACGGCCAAAACAGCAACTTTCGTCCCGTTTCTGACTCGCAAGTCGATCTCAATTGAAGTCAGTCTCCTGCTTATCAGCAGATTCTGCACATCAGTATATATTTATATACCACATTTAATATCAAAAATCCAATTTTGAAACTAATAGTGAACATGTTTATGACAAACATACTTGCCCCTCCTTCACTTCCTTCATGTCTGCCTTGTCCATACGGGAGTCACACTTCCAGTGACCCCGTTTGCCACAGTTTAGGCAGACATATTGGGATATGTCATTTGTCTTCCTAGAAGACTATGGCGATTTTGCCTTTGCCCTTTTTAGAAGCTCTGGCTCCGTTTCCTAGAGCATAACTATCAACTCTCCAAGAGTTTTTCTCTTGGTTCATAACAAACCTGCCCCAGCTTTCGGGTAGAGACTATAAGATCAAATATTTGGTAGTCTCGGCCACGTAGGTAATGCCCAGCTAACCTAGCTTATCGATGTCAGCAATCATCTGCGACACCAAGTGCTCGACAGATGTACCCTCTGACATACGCGAGCGAAAGAGCTTCTTTTGCAATTCGTACTTCTAAGATCTAAGATTAGATCTATGAAGATCTTTAATTTCAACATCATGGTATAAGGATCTAATCCTTAATTTTGACGACAAAATTAAAGTGTCATTGCATTAAGCAGAAATGATTGAGCACTAAAGTTATCATCACCATGAGTCTTCCAAAACTCATGCTCCACTATTTGCTCTACTCCGGGCTAAGGCCCGAGAGGTTGTTCTATCAAATAGAATAACTTCTCAGTTCCCAGGACTATCTTGAGGTTCTATTCCCAATCTGAAAATTAAAGCCGTTTAAAGACATTTTCACCCAGGATTATGTTCTAAGCACTAATCTTTCAGTTATCTTGATTCCAATAGTCCAACTATCTAATCAACGATTTCGGGTACAATTGATTATAATGATTAATATAGTCTAACTATATAATCAACTATAATTTGATTGGTTAAATTCAAATATATATTGATTACTATAATCCAATTATATAATCAACTATAAATGAAGTAGTTTGAATACAGTCTAACTATTTAATTAAAACAACAATTAAATATTAGTCAAACTAATATATTTATTAATAAATAATGACGAAAAATGAAATGAGCGCGTATTGGCAAGTATTTAAACGAAATTACAAATTTAATACTTGCCTCCCACTATTTTTCGGCGAGCCTCTAACATTCTGTTGAGTACTCGGGAAACCTAGTTTCCTAGTGGGCTAGAATCCCGTTAAATAACACACAACCTTGACTTTGGCCAACAAGCTGTATGATATTTAACTAGGTAGAACTCTAAGATCAATTGGATCTCATCCAATTCCTAGATCCAGTAGGTGGACTTCCAAGTCCGAAACATATATCCAATATATGCCAATATATCCAATATATTCCATAACCTTTTTCCTCTGAATCAACTAAGCCTTGGCTTTGGCACAACAAGCTTAATGATTCCAGTTAAGCGGGACCCATTGACTTTGGAAAGCTTCGTAATCGATGTCGATGGACAAGAAGTGATCTTGACTTTGGCCAATAAATCACAACTTGGACAAGACATGCGATATGGAACAAAACCTTCATGATTCAAACACATCCGCGATGGACAAAGGTATTGACTTTGGCAAACACACCAGTGCCAATCTTGGATCTTGAGAGAGAATCACTCAATGGAAGGAAAACACTCAATATTTGTTGAGGGTTTTTCTCGAAATTGGCAACCAATTAATTATCTTTGATTAGGTCTCATCATAAACCTTTAAGCATGCATTCTAAAAGCATAATAAGGCGCGATAAATAAATTAATAATGATATGCGGATGGATATCTAATACAATTTGTTCCTAGAACAAATCTCTCCATTTCCTCTCTCCGGCAAGCACAAATCTTACTTCTACCCAATTACATAACACTTCTAAAGAAACCTCATTTACATTGAGGGGGAATAGGTGAGAAGAGAAATACAAAGAATCAAGAGGTAATAGGCTGGACACGCATGTCCAATTTAATAAATTCTAAATTTATTACAACAATTTCCAAAATTGCCCTCACCCATCTAATATACATCCGATATACATTATTCATACATCACATCCATGTATTCACACAAAGCATGTTATCAATCAATCTAATCCAATTAATTAATCTTTGATTAATGACCATCCAATGTTCAAACAACGATTTGATTTGCACGAGTCCAACTTGTTTAAGAATAAGTACTCAAAGTACGAATTCTTGAATTATATCAAACTACAATATTAAATCCAATTTAATTTGTATTCAATACTAATTCTTTATTTAATTCCAAATTATATAATTACACTTTATTAATGAGCCTTTGCGACTTAGATTCTAAATCCAATCTTAACGGGTCTCAAAACCCAATTAACATCTAATGTCAATTTAATTAAAGTCCAATGGGCTTTCAATTAATTTATAAAGGCATGGACTTTGGCAACCAAAGCCCAATAAGGAATCACCCTTTGCCATAAAATTAATTTTGGCCCAATTAAAATTTTAAAAGCCCAATTATCATATTTGAACTTTATGGAAATGATTTTAGGCCCAATTGGATCCAACCAATTATCCTAAACCAAACTTGGCCCAACCAAGCCCATTAATCCCAAATACAACATTAATAGCCCAATTCCAAATTAAGCCTTATTAATTAAATTCCAATATTCCTAATATCACAATTCAATTAACTAAAGTGTATAGCCATAATTAATTATTCAAATTAACATTTCCAAAATACCAATTTACATAATTAATCATACTTTATTTAATCAACTTATGTCCAACACAAATTGAAGCAAAATCAATTCCAACATGCTTCCTATAGCTCACGGCAATAAATGACTTTTTATATCAATTTTGATTTCAATCCAATTAAATCACAAACTAATATATCCCATACATTTTAAACACATCCAATTGTCGAAAATTCAAAAATCACTTAGAGCTACAAATGGGTTCACATTCGGCCAAGCCTCAAAATTTGGGGAAAATTAATCCAATTAATTTTTCATCAAATTGATCATGCACAACTCAAAGTTAACATATTATAAGCATGCTCAAACAAACAATTTGAATAAAACATGCTCAAATCAAAAATACCCAAATCAAAGTTTAAGAACCCTAAATTCAATTTCATGCTCAAATTGGCTCCATGATACCATTGTTGAGTTTTCTAGGTCAAACCAAGATCATTTAAGCAATGAAATGTGTGAATACACAAAGAAGATGGCGGAAAATACTTTCAATGCTCGGTTGGATGTTGAAGAGAAGTTCAAAACTTTGCCTCCATAGAAGTTGCTCCAAGCTTTTCCTTTGATGTATGTTGATCTTCCAAGCATCTCCTTGAATTCCAAACACATGGATATGTTTCCCTAACACCTTTGTAAGACTCCTTGTGTGTGCTAGCAACTTAAATTTTGAAGCAAAATCAAGAAGCCATGAGCCCTAGGCTCACGGCATTGGAGAGGAAAAATGGAGAAGGCCATTCAGCCTTGGTGAGGAAGAGAGAAAGAATGAAAAAGTGTGTGTAATAAATTACAAAATTAAAAGTCATATACCAAATAATAATAAAATGGTAAAATGTCATTCAATCCATCACACTTGTGTGTTATACAAGTATTTATCAAAATCCCATCAACTTCTATCAACCAAAAAGTGATGTGATAGACAAGTGATGTGACTTGTGATGTGACATGTGGGCCCCACTTGATTCAAAATACGAGTGGGCCGCAACACATCCCGGGCTCGGGTTCGCTAATTCCAAATTAATAAATTTTCCGTTGCGACGTAATTAAATCAAATTTAATTAAATAATTATACCTAGCAAAATTACTATTCACATCGCTAGCGAATTAATTCTAAATTAATTTGTTCGCCCGAATTAAAATCTAATTTGAATTCCGCGTCGAAATCTAATTTCGTTTAATATATCAAATATATAATTTTATCTATTAATTCCAAATTAATCGTTCTCTCTCTTTAAATAGAATTTTATCCCAGATAAAATCTCTCCGCAATTAATCATAGATTAATTTTCTCTCTCTTATAATTAATCCCAGATTAATTATATGCGAGTCATACGTCATCGGTGAATCTTCGGGAAGCGACCCATGAGATCTCTGGATATGTTGGTAGTAAATCCGGTTATCGAAATATCTGAATACCTATGTACCCGGTACCACGTTCTTACCGATTTACAAGACATGGTTGGCTTCTAGCAAAATATCGTGCCTACCCAATTCTCCAGAAATATTCTTTTAAGGAATATGTAATCTGTGTCAGGCGTAGTATACATAGTATCGTGTATTGCGATCCAGTATCGGATGTCACATGCTAGGCCTGGGGCTGGAATTATGTCTACCCCGTACGAAGCTTATATCAGATTTCTGGTAATTAGTATCTATAATCGGATAATCATGACCTAGTCATATTATCCCGATGACTGCAGTACTAAAGAGTATTAGTTCCGTATCCTGCGTGATCATAATCTCCATATGACTAGAGTGATACTTCCATCTTGACATCACACCCAATACACTACGATTCTCAGTATACCCAGAAGAGGCGTACACAAAACCTGTTAAAGCCCTGGACGACAAAGACCAAAGTATATTGATTGTCGCAAGTATTAGCGATGCAAGTCTCAGGTTAAGACCAAATACACCTACCCTGATTCGGACTTCCATAGACACATAGTCATACTACCAATGGAATTCTTAGGGGTCTATCCAGAGCGAAGCTATTTCCGTACCATCGGTAAACACAACCTCCTATTACACTTGCATAAGTATCCAATACCCAAATATATGAGAACTATGCCGTTATGCTCCCACAACGCACACAAGTGCAATACTAGTCTATTCCGCATTATCGATGTCCAATCTCGATAATACTACGACTTGAGATATTTTAATGATTAAACCTTAGTGGATTAATATTGTCTCATATCTTATTAATCTGGAACTAATCATATGGACTTTTATCATTTAAATATCCCGGTAATCCAATTACAAATGATAAAAGAGCAATTTCCTTTGTCACATAGTTAATTTGTACAACAACACCATGTTCTGTACAAATAATGATGCTATGGGTCATAATTGTCCAACATGGCAAAGTTGGAGGAGAACTTACTGGTAGAAATGAAGAAAGCTAGAGAGGATAAGAAGGCAACTGTAGACAACAGAACCTGGGTGACGCTGTTCCGGGCTCGCGGCCCAGTTGGGAAGTACGAAATAACATGGAGTCGCCACCCGGTGTGAACCGGGACAAAGATTTAAGGCTGCACTCACCCCTCGCAAGGGAAGACCTCAAACCGTTGGGTTCGGAATGGTCCCTTACTTATGCCACTTGTGATGATATGATTTGTGCAATAAACTAACCGAATCTATTCAACATTCATGCTCAATGGTACTTAGATCTAACATGCTTTCATCCAAATAAATCCACGCAATATAACACAACGAGCATATTGAACCATTAAACGAAAGTAAACAAATAACTAATTAAACATAAACATAAACTAAACGAAACATCATGCATAAAGAATGAAGAAACAACATGCCTAAATAACACAATCATGCTTTGAAAATTAAATAACAAGACTAAATTAACTCATGCTTAAGAAATAAATAACATACTAGCAACCTAATCATGCTCAAATACAAGGTTTGAGTGGAATGAAACATATGAATCTTTCAAGTGGTACGGGGCATTGTATCCCGAGTGCAAACCATATTACCATCCATTCGGATTCGGCTATGGAATTTATGTCCGGGTTTCCATCCAATATACCACAAAAAGAACACATATTTCATTCACCCGAAATCACATCATACACTAATTCACAATACTCATGCGAAATAAAATAATAAAATAACTAAAAATAAAGGATAATAAATAAAAGGGTGCCCTCAGGTCTTACCTTTTAAGTCGCTTTCCGGGAGTGCGTTCCACGGTGCCGGAAGGGATATCGTTTCGACTGTTTTCACTGGTTCGCTGTTTCTACTATTTTCACAGGTTCACTGTTTTCACTGTTTTACTGTTTTTTCCGTTTTCACTCGCGATCTCCGCCCGCTGTTTTCTCCGTTTTTTTATCCACTGTTTTGGGCTACTTTGTCCTCGGTTATGTGTGCATTCTAACAATTCATTTTCGGCAGTTATGGAGGTGTTAGGGTCACAGTTTCAGAGGGGCATCACTCGCTGTTTTGAGGGGTTCTAGAAGGTTTTTGGGACAGTGTATGGTTGTGCAGTGGGCTGGTTTGGTGCACATGAGGGGGTTGTTTGAGGGTGATAGCTGATTACATGCGTGGCTATGGTTCTTGTGATGCCGAGAGGTTGGGGCTAGTTAGGGTTGTTAAGGTGAGTTTCACGTGAAGTGTGCAGGGGTTTTCTTGGCAGTGGAGGGTGCTTTGTTGATGACAGTTTGGGGAAGGTCAGTAGGTTATACGTGAGGGTCTCGGTTCTTCATGTGCATGGGCTCGGTTGATGATGATGCAGTGGGCTCTTCTCGGCAGTGTATGGAGGTGCTGGTTCTCGGCAATGAAGTGAGGGGTTGGTGAGCAGTGCAGTGGATGGTTCTCGGCGGTGAATGGTGCAGTTTGTGGAGGGTTTTTCGTGAAGGTCAGTTGGTCCAGGGGCTGTTGATGATCATTTGTTTATAGAGGATCAAGAGTTGGTTCAAGTTGCACATCTCGGCAGTGGGTTGTCTTTTAAGGCTTGGTTCTTGGTTAGGGTGGCGAGCTGATGGTGTTTATGGTGATGCCAAGAGCTGCTGTGTGCATTAAGGGTTGATGATGATCATGACAAGTGAAGGTCATGGCTGGTTCATGCGTTTGAGGCTCGGCAGTGAAGGGTGTTTGCTGTGCATGAAGGCAGTGGCTTGAGGAGCTCGGCTACATAAAGGTTCGATGATGATCAGCCCCTGCATGGATGGTGGTGTGCTCGGCAGGGCTAGGGTTGCGCATGGGGTGCTTCACATGGCTCTTGGTAGTGAGGGGTTAGGGGATGAGGCCGAGAGGGTTGAGTGCAGTGAGGGTGATCCAGGAAGGAGAGATCCAGGTGTGGTTTTGTGCAAAGCCGAGAGGTGTCTTCAGGTTTTCAGCCGAATGAAGATGAATTCGATAGATGATCAATGAATGATGGTCCCCTCATGAAGTGCAGTGGTGATGGAGGGTTAATGCCGTTTTTGTGATGATGTGTGGTGAAAGTTCTGGATCTAGGGTTAGGCCGAAAGATGTGCCTCCTCTAGGGATGAAGATGAATGATGGTCAAGGTGGATGATTGAAGGCAAAATAATGAGGTGTTGCAGTCAAGGTGCGTGAAGGGTATGGGTTTCTTTATTTGTTATGGGTGTGTGGGGCACTTGAATGATTGGTAGTGGTTGCATGTGTGGTTGATTAGGTAAGTTTTGTTTGTTTGTTATTTGGTTGGGTGTGAGGTGTATGGTTCGTGTTTGATTGGAGAGGCAATTATTTGATGGAGAGTGGTTAGGCTTCTGCTGGCTTCTTTTTTTTTGTTACGTGGGGATTATGGGCATGAGGCACGGGTGAGATATGGGTATGAGGGGTGGTTTAGTGAGAGAGAGGCGAGGCCGAGAATAAATCAAAACTGAGACCGAACGAGCGAACCCGAAATTTGAACAAGCGAACCAAATCCAATAAAAATGTCAATTCTTGACCCTTCCCTTCCGACGACCGCTTTCCGCAACTAAAAAAGGTGGTGCCTCTGTATGAGGCTCATCATTGGGCTGGTATGCAAAAATGCAATGCCTACAGCAACCCAAACATTTATGAAGGCAATGATTGAGAAGGTGGGGAAATTAGAGAAGAAATTAGGTGAGCAAGCTCGTGCGAGGTCTAGTTATTGGAGGGAAGAAATTATTGGAGAGAAGAAATTTCTAGTGGGAAGAAGGGTAGTGAGAGACCGGAAGGAGAAACCCTCACAAGGCTATGTCGGCGATTGGAGCTAGTGTCGTACCGGTGAAAAAGCCCCAAGAGAGGCATGACAACCAACAAAACCCAGAATCATCCTGTAACAACCTCTATTTTAGGGAGAGTGACCTGGGCCATTATCAGAAACATAGGCATAAAGCTCCGAGTTAGAGAAAGTGATATACTCGAAGAAGAGAGTATGGGGAAGCCTCCAATAGAGGCCATGAGGATACCGAGGGTAATTTACGGGATTTTTTCCAAAGGGAGATATGGAGGTGGGAGATGTGTACGGGAATAGATGCTCGAGATAATCAGTACATGGAGACAACGTCTCCATTCATAAAAGAGGTATTAGAATTGGAGTTCCCGTGGAGGTTCTCTATGCCCGCAATGGATGTCTACAAGGGAAATAGAGACCCTAAGTCCCATGTCGAAAAGTTCATCTTGCTGATAGATATCCAAGGTATGGTCAAGGAAGCAGTCTGCAAGGTATTCCCACTGACCTTGGGAGGACCGTCCAGCTTATGGTTTAAGAATCTGACCTTTAGGAGTATCACCACTTTCTCCTAATTTCAGAAATATTTGTTGCGCCACTTCAAAGGGGCATGTGCAACCAGGAAGACAATTGGGTCACTAAGGACAATAAATTAGCGTGACAACGAGCTGTTGAAGAACTTTATAGATAGATACCACAATTTGGTATTATAAGTATTGGAGAGCTTCAAATGAGCATTGTGGGTTGGGATATTGTGGTCCCACCTCAGGATTCAGGAGGTTTCGGACTACACAACAGCCTCAAAACAAGTAATAAGGTTTGTGTTATTGATGGAAGAAAAGAAGATAGCTCAAAGAGGTGCTGCTTGGGAGAAAAAGAATTAAGGATAGACATCCATTGTGAAGATGGCAGTGGCTGGAGGGGACCAAGCCCAAGGCGGTAGGAATTTAGGCCCATGACTCAGGGCAACCCAGCACCCGAGAATAATGGATTTGTCCCAGATAGCTTGAGAGGTGTAAGATAAAAGATTATTTACCGAGCCCGACCCATAAGGTTCTCGGTTGATAAGAGGGACACCATGGCATTTAATTTCCATAACAAAAAGTGGGCCATGCCACCAAAAGTTTCCAAGCCTTGCATGAACAAGTAGAAGACCTGGTGATGAATGACTACCTCAAAGAATGCATTGATCATGACGCCATGAGTTTAAGACATAGAAGGGAATAAAGGCTTTTGTTCACCATATTCAGAGGAAGAACTTTGGCAGGGGACTTAAACCGGGCAAAGGAGAATTATTGCCGAATAAATGGCCTATAGGTGATGACAACAGCGAGAGCCTCGACAATTCAAAAGTCCAAGGCGGTGCCAATAATGTTCAAAGAGGAGGATGCGCAAAGGGTGAGCTACCCTCATGATGATGCACTAATAATGAAGGCCAACATTGGCGGGTCAAAGGTAGATAGAATATTGGTGGACCCCGGTAGTGTAGTCGATATTATATCTAAATAGGCCCTAAATGGCCTGGGAGTGGAGTTCACCACTTTGATCTAGGATACAACCCCACTGTATGGGTTTGAGGGATCTATAGTTGTCCTAGTGACAATGACCATTGGGTTAGCCCTCCATACTCGAATTTTAATGATGGACTTCACTGTGGTAGATTATCCGAGTCACTGTCAGGTTATTTTGGGGAGGCCCTTCATGATGAAATCGAGGGCAGCTATGTCGAGCTACTACATTCAATTGAAGTTCCTGACCGGGGAGGAGGTTAGGGTTGTATGCAGCAGTCAAAAAGTGTAAAGGAGCTATTTTACAGCCACATCCAAAAAGACCTTATGTATTGATGATGTCGCATGGCAGAAAAGGAAGGAAAGATAAAATGATACAGTTAAAGTGGATTCTTCCGATCCTCGACTCGATGACCTTACATAGTATGGAGGAGCGAGAGGGGAGTTAGAGTCAGTAGAGCTATTTGGCTATGAGAAAATAATTAAGGCCAAGGTCGGGTTGGAACAGAGTTTGAAGATATTGCTCATTAAATTTATGAGGGAATACGCAACTGTCTTCGCATGGAGCCACAAATATTTTCCTGATATAGATCCTCAGGTCATAATCCACCACTTGTCGATAGACCAAAATCATAAGCCGATGAAGCAAAAAAATGGTTATGAAACTATCCACGTAGAGGTGGATAAGTTGATGAAGTCTGGGTTTATTAAAGAAGTCAGGTTCTTAGAATGGGTATCAAATGTGGTATTGTCAAGAAGGCCAATCGTAAGTCGAGGATGTGTGGACTTCTTAGATTTGAACAAGTCCAGCACAAATAAAACCTTTCCACTTCCTAAAATATATCAGATGGTTGATTCAATGGCTTGTCATGGGTGTTGGGACAATTGTGGAACCCCTATGGTCGGATCGGTGCCCCATGCAGCGGAAATGGGTCTAACCCATGGATATCAAGTATGGGTGTAATTTTAAATTATTTAATGAAATACTATATTCCATTATGAGTGTATAGAAAAAAATCGGGACTGAATCAGAGTCCGGAAGCTCAAGAACTAGCGAAAACAAAAACAGAGCACGTCTGTTTTCTTTGTTTTTTTTTTTTTTTTTTTTTTCAAAGAAAGTTTCAGGTCTCTGGAAAATTTCCAGAGAGCTGAAGCAATTAGGGTCTATTACCCTAATAGCTTCCAGACTTCCCTAAACACTTCAAAAATACCCAAAATTAATTTTTAACATCAAAACCAACATTGACACATGTTATTGAATAAAAATCAAGTTTGTCAAAATATCAAATATTTTTACAAAAATATAAATTTATTATAAACACGCATTTGCGGAAATTTTGAATCCAATACAAAAACCATTTTAGAATCCCAATTAGAAATGTCTCATTAACAATTCTAGTTCACCTAAATGTGGTCAAGTGAATCTAGAATGGTAGCCATAGCTGTAAGCTTTAATATAGAGTTTCAAACTCTTATTAATTGTTCCATGTCGAACATGAACATCTTTGACCTAAATTATAAGCATGTTGTGTTTATACTTTTAAAGTATCCTAACACAATTGATTAGCCTTATTTCAATATTAAGCTATGTGATCATGCATCTAATACAAAAATGAACATAGCTTATGAAAAGATCAAACATTACCTAGTAAGCTTGATGCAAGATCCAATCTACTTCTCTTTCTTTGAAATTGTTGGAGAACCTCCAAGGTGTGCAAGCTTGACTCTAAGATCCAATCTTGTTTCCAATTCTACCAAGCTTAACTTCAAGATCCAATCTTGATTTCTCCTAAATGAAATGTTATAGAGACCTCACAAGCTTCTCTAAACACTTCTATAACTTAGGCTAATCTCTCTAAGAATTTGATTTTATTTTTACCTGTAATTAAAACCTTCATAAAGCTTGCTATTTATAGCAAAACTTAAGTAATTTTTAATTAATAAAATTTGTAATCAACTCTTAATTGGGCTTAATCAAATATGTCCAAATATGTATAATTAGGTGTGACTAATCTCCATTGTCTCCCTCTTTAATTTAATCAAATTAAATCAAGCTAAGGATTAGGAAATGGATTAGTTAAATGTTTGTCACATTGATTTAATCCAATTAAATCAAGCAAAAACCACCTATTATTATATATGAACAATTACCATAATATTCTGACTTTACTCATATAGATATCTAAACCTCTTATGGTACACATATGGGCCGACGGATCCTATTTTGTTTCACATTTGATTACTGAGTGCATCGGTCTACACCCAACGAACATCTATAGGCCATACCATGAAAGGTTTCTGATATACATGGCATCAAAGTGTGGAAGATCTCACTCAAAATCAATTATATCCTATAGTCAAAGAATTACATATGCTACTTGACTCGAGGAGATTCCTATTGACGGTGGTGTGTACTTCTAACTATTAGGAATCGTCTGTGAGTCATTCAGTATTCGCTTCAACGAATACCCACATGTCTATATGAGTTTCCAAAACTCATGGTACATCCGGTTAAACCATTGGAACTCCAATTTTAATATACGAAATGTGTTAGTCTTCTAGGTTATAGGAATTTGACCGTATTCCAAAACCAACGACTAGGAATATTTACTTTAAGAGTAGATTACACCCAGTGTTAAAAACTATTCTAAGGTCGATGTCATTCTTAGAATATCTATACATCAATCTAATACGCATAATGACAATACCATTAATAAGGTAGGAAATGAAAAATGTAGTTATTTTATTAATAAATAATAAAATATACAATTTGGATTGTCACTCCAAGCACCAACTCCATCAAACTCCCACTTGCTTAGTGCCAATCAGGATGGTACTGCAGTCCCATATCCTCCACATGTTTATCAAATAACTTAGAAGGTAAGGCTTTTGTAAGCGGGTTTGCTATGTTGTCTTGTCCTTGAACCTTCAAGACCACTATATCTTTTCGTTCAATAATCTCTCTAATTACGAGGTATTTCATATTCCATTGTTTAGACTTGGAATGCTCCCTCTGCTCCTTAGCCTGCGTGATGGCTCCATTATTATCACAATATAATGAGATTAAATTCGCAATACTAGGCACAATGCCAAGTTCTGTGATAAAATTTCGAATCCAAACACCTTCTTTAGCAGCTTCTGAAGCCGCTATCAATTCCGTCTCAGTGGTGGAATCAGCTGTTGAGCCTTGCTTTGAACAACACCAACTAATCGCACCACCGTTAAGGGTAAATATGTATCATGATGTAGATTTTCTATCATCTAGATCTCCCTGGAAGTCGGAGTCTGTATAAACCTTAACTTGTAGCTCATCTTCTCCATATATCAGAAACATATTCTTGGTGCTTTTAAGATATTTTTGGATATGTTTCACGCCTGTCCAATGATCATCACCTGGATTAGATTAATATCGGCTAGTCACAATGACGCCGAAACTGATGTCAGGTCCAGTACGTAATATAACATACATTATGCTTCCAATACAAGAAGTATTCCTCAGTCTGAAGTGCCATTTTCTTCGAAAGATGTATGCCGTATCAGAAAGGTACATTTGCTGCCTTGTAGTTGGTAAAACTATACATTTCTAACATAATATCTATGTACGTCGATTGTGACAACCCTATAAACTTCCTAACTCTATCTCGATAGAGCCTTATACCTAGTATATAGGAAGCTTCACCCACATCTTTCATGGAGAAGTTCTTGCAAAGGTAGGCTTTCACACTTTGCATCATCCCTATATTATTTCCTATGATAAAGATATCATCTGAATACAAGATCAGGAAAACTATCATGCCCCCACTAACTTTCTTATAAACACATGGTTCTTCCTCATTCTTGATGAATCCAGATAATCTAATTATCTCATCAAAATGACGATTCCAACTTCTGGATGCCTGTTTAAGTCCATAAATAGACTTTTGGAGCTTAAAAACCAAGTTTGAAGTCTCACGGGATACGAAACCCTCTGGTTGTTCCATATAGATATCCTCTTCAAGGAATCCATTTAGGAAAGTGGTTTTCACATCCATCTGCCATATCTCATAGTCGTGATATACAGCAATGGCTAAAAGAATCCTAACGGATTTTAGCATGGCTACTGGTGAAAAAGTTTGCTCATAGTTAATCCCAAGACGTTGAGTGTAACCTTTCGCTACCAGTCGGGCCTTAAAGGTTTCCACCTTTCCATCGGGCCCTCACTTCCTTTTGTAAACCCATTTATATCCAATAGGTTTAACTCATTCAGGAAGTTCAACTAAGTCCCATACTTGATTGGCATGCATTGAATCCATTTCAGATTTCATGGCTTCCTGGCATTTTTCTGAATCGATATCCAATATCGCTTTTGTATACGTAGTCAGATCTGTTTCCTCCCAGAGGAGAACATCAAGGCTCACATCAGATGTTAAAAATAGTCTCTCAGGAGGCCTTGATATTCTATTCGACTTAAATAGAACCCGTGTTGTAGATCTTTCATCTAAATGGATCTCTAGTTCCATCTCAGGTTCCTTACTGTTGGGATCAAACTCATGAAGTTTAATCTCTCTACAATTCCCACTTTCTCTAAAAAAATACTTTTCAAGAAAATTTGCAAAGTGAACAACAAATATATTTCGTTGCTCGGAATCGTAGAATTGATATCCCAATGAATTATCAAGATATCCAACGAACCTACATTTATACCCTATAGGTGCTAGTTTATCCCGCTGCGCAATTCTAACGTATGTAGGACAACCCTAAATCGTTAAATGCTTAAGACTTGGATTTCTACCGAACCATATCTGATATGGGGTTGTAGAAACAACTTTCGATGGAACCCTATTAAGTATGCAGGAAGCAGTTTGTAAAGTGTAACTCCAAAGGTAATAATGAAGATCTGTATAGCTCATTATGGATCGCACCATATCCAATAAAGTACGATTTCTTCATTCAGACACACTATTGTGTTGAGGTGTTCCTAGTGGGCTATATTGGGCGAGAATTCCATTCTCCCTTAAATAATTTCTGAATTCTTCACTCATGTATTCACCGCCTCGATTTGATCTTAGGCATTTGATGAATTTACTGGTTTGTTTTTCTACTTCGTTTCAGAATATTTGGAACTTGTCAAATGTTTCCGACTTATGTTTCATCAGATAGACATATCCATATCTAGACTTGTCATCAGTGAAAGTTATAAAGTATGTGGAACCATCATGAGCAACATGATTTAATGGACCACACACATCACTGTGTATTAGCTGCAGTAAATCTCCAGCACAGTGTCCAACTCCTTGAAATGGGGCCTTTGTCATCTTTCTTTGGATACATGACTCATAAATAAGATAAAGATCTAAGGTAAGATTTTCAATCAAACCATCATTTACCAATTTGGATAGACGTCTAACACCTATGTGGCCCAATCTCATATGCCATAATTCAGTATTATTTAATTCAGACTTCCTACTTGTATTTTTCTCTATATTAAAGACATCTCTATATGTTTCCAAAACATAGTGACCGTTTGATAAAGAACATTCACATTTCAATAAATTATCTTTATCATATAAACATAAAGTTTCATCCTTAATGTTCATTTTATATCCCTCATTATCTAATATTGGAAGTGATATTATTTATCTGATAATTGAGGGAACATAATAACAGTCATGCAAATCTAATTTACATCCATTTGGGAGATCTAGAACAACAGTTCCTATGGCATTGACATCCAATGTCTCGTCATTGCCAACTCTAAACTGGATCTCCATTTTATTTAGCCTTCTTTTAACCCTCATTTCCTGCAGGGAATTGCAAATATGAGTAGGACTGCCAGTGTCTAACACCTATCCACTATTTCCATCTAAGGCTAATGAGATGTCAATAATTGGAAAAATACAAAGCGTACCTGAGGGTCATGTTTTTCCTTTTAACTCTGGACAGTCATTCTTCCAGTGTCCAAACTTCTTATATTGTAGATATTGATCACGAGCTACTTTCAGGTTTGCGCCTTTGTGCTTCTTGGAGTTCTGCTTTGATATATTCTTCTTCCCCATCTTTATTTTCTTTGACTTCCCAAAAGTCTTTGAAGAGCCAGCTCCACTATGGAGATACAGTATGTGGCTTGCATCGAATGCATATGGAAAATTAATACAAAACCAGCATAAGAATCAGGCAAAGAAGACAAAATGAAATTATGGCCCAGCCGTTCATCAAACACAATACTCTATCATTCCAGATTTGGAATCTGGTCGATCATGTTCAAAATATGAGTGCTGACAGCTCATCACTCCTTGAGTTCAACACATAACAATTCCTTAGACCTTCAATAAAGTTCCATCTCTTGATTTGCCTCGAACAACTCCTTGAGTGTTCGCATGATTCAAGCATCTGGTACTTCAATGTACTGTCTCAGCAAATCTGGAACCATCGATCCCAAGATGTAGGATTTCACCTTCAGGTTATCATCTTTCTATCTATCAAAAGTTTCTCGCTCTTCTGGTGTGGAGTCAGGATCGATATCAATAGGCAGTGGATTGATAGTGACATAAGTCAACTTTTCATACTCTAAGACAAGATGTATGTTCATTTCCCATTCGAAATAGTTTTCGACTCCTTTTAGCTTATTGGAATCCCAAAGTTTCATCAATGGATTAGCGGCAGCTATCTACAAGACAACATTTTTGAGTAGTAATAGAACAGTTTTCATTTCAAATGTGATAACACTAATTGATTATGGAATTTTAAATCTATTAGTGCATTCCCACAACTTAACGTAATTTTGTAATCTCCCTTAACGGAAAAATAGAAATTTGACTATCAAAATTTCATAGCAGGAAGTGGATCCCATGACATTTACTCCAACCTCACACTAATGATGATATTGGCCTTTGTAAACTCGTTAGGTAGACCTCCAAGGTCAATCACATTCATGTGACTCCTAGTTTGGTTCTGAACCGTTTCTTATCCTCACACTAATGACAATATTGGATTAAGACGTATTCTAGGTGTTTACTTGTCAATTTGCACTAATGAGCTTCGTATATACTAATGAGCTTCGTATGTACACCCTCACACTAATGACAATATTGGGCGACTACGTTAACTCATCGCGCTACATCTAATGTTTTACCGGAGTGACCTAAGTTCCGAGCACTTATACCCTCACACTAATGACGATATTGGATATAAGTATTAATAACCCATTAATCTCCGTATTGATAATATTGACCATCCAATAATGCTCCAACATTATTAATACTATTACTTAAAGTAATCACCTAATCACGAGATATTTATGACAATCAAGTCATTTACTTAATTAGGTCAAAGTTTTAATTTAAAACATGCAATACATTAAAATTAAATTACTATGTCATAGACTCAAAAATATATGTTGTATGGTGAAGCCTTTGCTATGATACCATTCTGTTGGGACAGTTGTGGAACCCCTAGGGTCAGATCGGTATCCCATGCAGTGAAAATGGGTCTAACCCATGGATATCAATTATGGGTGTAATTTTAAATTATTTAATAAAATACTATAATCCATTACGAGTGTATAGAAAAAACTCGGGACTGAATCGGAGTCCGGAAGCTCAAGAACGAGCGAAAACAAAAACAGAGCACGTCAAGTGCGTGATTCACGTGCAATACACGCGCTACAGTGTGCGCGCACTGTAGTGCACATGTCTGTTTTTTTTTTTCTTTTTTTTTTTTTTGCTTTGTTTTGAAAGAAAGCTTCAGCTCTCTGGAAAATTTTCAGAGAGTTGAAGCAATTAGGGTCTATTACCCCAATAGCTTCTAGTCTTCCCTAAACACTTCAAAAACACCCAAAATTAATTTTTAACATCAAAACCAACATTGAAACATATTATAGAATAAAAATCAATTTTTTCAAAATATCAAATATTTTTACAAAAATATAAATTTATTCTAAATACGCATTTGCGTAAATTTTGAATCCAATACACAAACCATTTTAGAATCCCAATTAGAAATGTCTCATGAACAAATCTAGTTCACCTAAAGGTGGTCAAGTGAATCTAGAATGATAGCCATAACTCTAAGCTTTAATATAGAGTTCCAAACTCTTATTAATTGTTCTATGTCGAACATGAACATCTTTGACCTAAATTATAAGCATGTTGTGTTTATATTTCTAAAGTATCCTAACACAATTGATTAGCCTTATTTCAACATTAAGCTATGTGATCATGCATATACTACACAAATGAACATAGCTTATGAGAAGATCAAACATTACCTAGTAAGTTTGATGCAAGATCCAATCTACTTCTCTTTCGTTGAAATTGTTGGAGAACCTCTAAGGTGTGCAAGCTTGAGTCCAAGATCCAATCTTGTTTCCAATGCTACCAAGCTTCACTTCAAGATCCAATCTTGATTTCTCCTAAATTAAATGTTATAGAGACCTCACAAGTTTCTTTAAACACTTCTCTAACTTAGGCTAATTTCTCTAAGAATTTGCTTATATTTTTACTTTTAATAAACACTTTGCTAAAGCTTGATATTTATAGCAAAACTTAGGCAATTTTTAATTAATAAAAGTTGTAATCATCTTTTAAGTGGGCTTTATCTAAATTTTCCAAATATGTATAATTAGGTGTAACTAATCTCCATTGTCTCTCACTGTAATTTAATCCAATTAAATCAAGCCAATGATTAGGAAATTGATTAGTTAAATGTTTGCCACCTTGATTTAATCCAATTAAATCAAGACAAAACCACCTATTATTACATACTTACAATTACCATTATATCCTCAAATGTCAGAGATAATTATGATTTTACAATTAAGCCCTTGTGTAATTATTGAATTAATCCAATTAGGTCAAAGTAAATAATCAATATTATCCAATAACACTTAATTATCTTAGTTGATAATTATAATATCGAATATTATCTTTTATCAAAAATAATCGGCTACCCAAGTGCTCAACGAGTACACTTCATATTAGGACTCTCTAAGTTCAGACACGTTCGTCATATAAGCCTAACTAATATGTACACAATTCGACACCTCCGAATTCGCGAAGAACACGAACGACCTTTCTAAACTATACAAGTTGAGGTTATCACATATGTTTAACATCCATTCGTCGTAGGCTATCCGAGTTGTGCTTAGGAAACATAGAACACACCGTTAAGTTTCCGAGACGCACATCTCATGTAGACATGTCCACGATTCTTCATAACTAATGCGATCCACCCTAGGTGATCGACTTTGGCCAAAGATTTAAGAATCATGACTTTACTCATATGGATATCTAAACCTCTTATGGTACACATATGGGCCGACGGATCCTATCTTGTTTCACACTTGATTACTGAGTGCATCGGTCCACACCCAACGAACATCTATAGGCCAGACCATGAAAGGTTTCTGACATACATGGCATCAAAGTGTGGAGGATCTCACTCAAAATCAATGATATCCTATACTCAAAAGATTACATATGCTACTTGACTCGAGGAGATTCCTATTGACGGTGGTGTATACTTCCAACTATTAGGAATCGTCTGTGAGTCATTCAGTATTCGCTTCAACGAAGTTTCCAAAACTCATGGTACATCCGGTTAAACCATTGGAACTCCAATTCTAATATACGAAATGTGCTAGTCTTCTAGGTTATAGGAATTTGACCGTATTCCAAAACCAACGACTATGAATATTTACTTTAAGAATATTTTATACCCAGTGTCAAAAACTATTCTAAGGTTGATGTCATTCTTAGAATATCTATACATCAATCTAATACGCATAATGACAATACCATTTATACGGTATGAAATGAAAAATGTAGTTATTTTATTAATAAATAATAAAATGTATAATTCAGATTGTCACTCCAAGCACCAACTCCATCAATGGGCTGCTAAGCTTCATTGATGCGTTATTAAGAGACAATCAGATCAAAATATTCCCCGAAGGCGAAGAAAAGAGAGCCTTCATCACATATCAGGGGTTGTATAGCTATAAAGTGATGCCTTTTGGGCTAAAGAATTATTGGGAAACGTATCAAAGGTTGGTGAATTGAGTCTTCAATCCCCTCATCTACAGGACGATGTAAGTCTATGTCGATGACATGATAACAACGATAGTACTGCCCGATGATCAATTGAAGAACCTCAGGAAAATTTTTAAACTCTTGAGGAGATATGAGATGAACCAAAATCTAGATAAGTGTGCTTTTGGAGTATCCTCAGAAATATTTTGGGGTATATGGTTAGTGCGAGAGGCATTGAGGCCAATCCTAGAAGATTAAGGCAGTGATAGACCTTAAATCATCGAGTACAGTGATAGATGTGTAGAGCTTGACTGTTCAGGTAACAACACTTAATCGATTCATTTCCAAAGCCACTGATAAGTACCATGTCTTCTTCCAGCTGATCAAGAAGGTAAAAAAGAATGTTAAGTGGATGAGAGGGTGTGAGGATTCTTTTAAACAGCTCAAAGGGTTGCTGACTCGATCCCCACTTCTGGCCAAGCCAATTTCGAGTGAGATGTTATTCCTATACTTAGTTGTTTCATAGCATACTATAAGTTTAATATAAGTACAAGAAATAGATAAAATCTAGAGGTTGGTTTATTATTCTAAAAAGGCATCATTAAATATAAAGACCAGATACTTGACCCTTTAATTAATGGCCATGTCATTAGTTACAACAACAAGGAAGCTACAACCTTACTTCCAAGTTCATCCCATCAGGATATACACTGACCACCCACTTAGGTAGATACTGCATAAGCCAAAAACCTCGGGTCGTTTGGTAAAGTGGTCAGTAGAGATTATTGAATATGACATATGCTACCTGCCCTGGGTGTCAGACAATGGGCATATCTTAGATGATTTTGTGGTAGAATTCACCAGGCCCCAAATAATGGTGATTATGATTTAGGAAAAACAGGAATTATTTATCGATGGGTCGGTCAAATCACAAAGATATTAGGCCGGTATCATCCTCAGTAATGGGTGTGGTGAGGTGATGAGCTATGTGTTGAGATTTGCATTCGAGACAACTAATAATGAGGCTGAAGCTCTGTGATGCGGTTAGGGTTAGAGATATCGTCCTGAAAACTGATTCACAACTAGCCATTCAATAATTGAATAATGGGTTTCAGGTAAGAGAGCCCGACATGATAGCATACATAATGGAGGTAAAAACGTTGCTTGAAAGAATGAGGAATGTGACATTTGTGTTGGGGCAGTTGTGGAACCCCTGGGATCAGGTTAGTGTCCTTGTTGGGAAGCGGCCGTGAGTGCGCAGCGGAAAATAAAAATTATTATGCCACTTTCCCATTGCCCAAGACCCATTTTTTTTTTATTATTCTACAAGCCTAGGGATGTTACTATATATTCTAAGCATAAAATTCATAAAACATGCAAATAACATAAACCTAAACATGCTAACTATCATAAAAACTCTAAATAAAATAAAGAAAGAAAAAGACTTACTTGAACCGTAGACTCCTCCAGTCCTCCCTCCAATCTACAAGCTTTTCTCGAACTCAGTAAGCTCTTCCACGTTCCAAAGAGCCACCCAAGTGTATGGCCTCCAAAGATGCACACACCAAAACCAAAACTCAACGGCAAAACTACGCCTTGAGTGCACATGTATTTTGCCCTTGGAGCCAGCCTATGCAAATACCTCAAAACTTTTAACTTGAGGTTCCTCTAGTCAATTAGACATAAGGATCCTCAAAATCAGTGGCTTATTCTTAAACTTTAGAGTTGCTCACTTATATAAACCCAAGATACGAAAGGTTTGGTGTAAAAATTTGTGAAGAATTCTTTGGGTTTATATAGTGCTCCAAAGACAACAATATTAATTAAGAATCCGATGTGGGATAAAAGCTAATTTAATCTTAGCCATTGGATCTTAATTTGGTGGTTTAATGCGATTATAAAACCCTATTAAGAGTTTGGGCCGAATTGGAATTCAAAAGAAATTTTTTTACTATTCACATGAATAGTAATTTGTTTTTAATTCCAATTCCCAAAGTACCCCCATCCTCATTCACCAATCCCTAAGCCACTATGGAACCTCATAAATGATATGTTCAATATTTAAATACATTGAACCGTTTATGAACAATTCCTACAGCAATCATATATGCTGTTATATTTGTACTGTGCACTATTAACCATTGATTTCGACTTTGTTGTGTGTGACCTTTTGGGTTCCCCTCAAGTTGGACATGAAATGAATCGTGATAATTTAATCGAACATAAATTATCCTCCGATCAGATGGTCGTTCGATTTCAATGACCAAGATTTACATCTAGCAACATGCCAAGGCCCCCAAATGAGAATGAAAGATATATATACCCATTTTGTATATGATTTACATATGATACGGTCTCTCGCCTTACTGTATCCCCACCTATTGACCTAGGGTATGAAAAGTGTCTACCCATATGGTCAAAGGTATGATGTTTATAGTGTCATGAATTATGCTAACCCAAGAATCTCAAATGATTCTTCCGCTATGGCCACAGTCTCAAGCACTAATCACACATATCAACCCGCGAACTGGAATACTACTCTTATAAGAAAATATTATCCGAGAGAGTGGCGATTCTCTGTTGTATCTTTACAAACTTCATGTGTTTCAACAATTGACCCAATCATACCCTTATGACCGGATCTTTTGAACCGGGGAAGGAGAATGTCAAAGTTATTTGATCCACACATAAGATTGTAAAGACCTAAAGTCTAAGGACTAGTCATATAATCGATACATGAAAGTTCTCACAGACACATGGGATAAAAACTCCATATGAAAACTTTCGGCGGTCAGTTCGATTGACACGAGCAACTCATACATCCATGTGATACACCAAATAAATAGATCTCCGCTAGTAGCCTATGAGATCGGCTACCCCACTTAAGGGTGGATCATATCATCATGCTAGTCTCTCCGCTTTGTGAACGCCCAGATTATTCACAAAACTATGACTAGGAACGTTTAAGAGTAATAATTCTCATAAGGCGTGGAAGCCATCGTCTTATTACTCCAAGGGCTTTATTACAATGTTGATGATTCATATAAGTTATGTAAGACACATATAATAAAGATTGCCATTTTTTTAATTAATGAAAATATTACAAATACATGGACATATAGCCCATCCACAAGTTGGGTATAGGGCATATCCCTAACAATCTCCCACTTGCACTATAGCCAACTAGTATGAATCTGGACACCATACTCTCGGGTGTGCCTATCATGTTTTTGTTGAGTCAGCCCTTTAGTCAGAGAATCTGCAAGATTATCTTCTGTGGGTATTTTCTCTATAATAACTTCTTTTTCTCTCAACAATCTCCCTGATGAGATGAAATAGTCTGAGTACATGCTTGGACTTCGGGTGGGACCTTGGTTCCTTTGATTGAGCAATGGCGCCCATGTTGTCACAGTACATCGTGACGCCATTCTTGATCGCGGGAAGCAATTCCAGCTCTATGATGAACTTCTTTATCCAGACTGCTTCTTTAGCAGCCTCAGATGCTGCAATATACTCGGCTTCAGTGGTGGAGTCCGTTGTAGTTGACTACTTTAAGCTTTTCCAACTGACAGCAAAGCCATTCAAAGTAAACAGATATCCTGTTTGCGATCTACTGTCATCCCTATCGGTCTGAAAGCTCGCATCAAAGTAACCAATGACTTTCATCTTAAAACAATCTATGTATGTCAAAAACACATCCTTAGTTCTTCTCAGATACTTGAGTATTATTTTGACAGCTGCCCAGTGTTGCTCACCAGGATTTGCCTGATACCTGCTCGTTATGCTAAGAGCATAAGAGACATCAGATCTTTTACATAGCATGGCGTACATGATCGATCCTATTACTGAAGCATAAAGGACTCTACTCATACGCTCTCTATCTGAATGAGTATGTGTACATTGCTATTTAGATAATTTGATTCCATGACAAGTAGGTAAATTACCTCTTTTTGAATCTTCCATTTTGAATCTTTTCAAAACTTTATCTATGTACGTAGATTGAGAAAGTCCTAACAACCTCTTAGATCTATTATGGTAGATCTTAATGCCGAGGATGTAGGCTGCTTCTCCCAACTCTTTCATGGAGAAATTCTGAGATAACCATTGCTTGGTGGCTTGCATCATGGGAATATCATTCCCGATGATTAATATGTCATCGACATATAATACAAGAAATACAACAGTACTCCCAGTACTTTTCCTGTAAACACAAATGTAGGCATTGTATTTTTGCATACCAGCCCAATGATGAGCCTCGTACGGAGGCACCACCTTTTTTAGTTGCGGAAGTTGCGGAAAGCGGTCGTCGGAAGGGAAGGGTCAAGAATTGACATTTTTATTGGATTTGGTTCGCTTGTTCAAATTTCGGGTTCGCTCGTTCGGTCTCAGTTTTGATTTATGCTCGGCCCCGCCTCTCTCTCACTAAACCACCCCTCATACCCATATCTCACCCGTGCCTCATGCCCATAATCCCCACGTAACAAAAAAAGAAGCCAGCATAAGCCTAACCACTCTCCATCAAATAATTGCCTCTCCAATCAAACACGAACCATACACCTCACACCCAACCAAATAACAAACAAACAAAACTTACCTAATCAACCACACATGCAACCACTACCCATCATTCAAGTGCCCCACACGCCCATAACAAATAAAGAAACCCATACCCTTCACGCACCTTGACTGCAACACCTCATTATTTTGCCTTCAATCATCCACATTGACCATCATTCATCTTCATCCCTAGAGGAGGCACATCTCTCGGCCTGACCCTAGATCCAGAACTTTCACCAACACATCATCACAAAAACGGCATTAACCCTCCATCACCACTGCACTTCATGAGGGGACCATCATTCCTTGATCATCTATCGAATTCATCTTCATTCGGCTGAAAACATGAAGACACCTCTCGGCTTTGCACAAAACCACACCTGGATCTCTCCTTCCTGGATCACCCTCACTGCACTCAACCCTCTCGGCCTCATCCCCTAACCCCTCACTGCCAAGAGCCACGTGAAGCACCCCATGAGCAACCCTAGCCCTGCCGAGCACACCACCATCCATGCAGGGGCTGATCATCATCGAACCTTCATGTAGCCGAGCTCCTCAAGCCACTGCCTTCATGCACAACAAACACTCTTCACTGCCGAGCCTCAAACGCATGAACCATCCCTGACCTTCACTTGCCATGATCATCATCAACCCTTAATGCACACAGCAGCTCTCGGCATCACCATAAACACCATCAGCTCGCCACCCTAACCAAGAACCAAGCCTTAAAAGACAACCCACTGCCGAGAGGAGCAACTTGAACCAACTCTTGATCCTCTATAAACAAATGATCATCAACAGCCCATGGACCAACTGACCTTCACGAAAAACCCTCTACAAACTGCACCATTCACCGCCGAGAACCAGCCACTGCACTGCTCACCAACCCCTCACTTCATTGCCGAGAACCAGCACCTGCATACACTGCCGAGAAGATCCCACTGCATCATCATCAACCGAGCCCATGCACATGAAGAACCGAGACCCTCACGTATAACCTACTGACCTTCCCCAAACTGTCATCAACAAAGCACCCTCCACTGCCAAGAAAACCCCTGCACACTTCACGTGAAACTCACCTTAACAACCCTAGCTGGCCCCAACCTCTCGGCATCACAAGAACCCTAGCCACGAATGTAATCAGCTATCACCCTCAAACAACCCCCTCATGTGCACCAAACCAGCCACTGCACAACCATACACTGTCCCAACAGCCTTCTAGAACCCACTCAAAACAGCGAGTGATGCCCCTCTGAAACTGTGACCCTAACACCTCCATAACTGCCGAAAATGAATAGTTAGAATGCACACATAACCGAGGACAAAGTAGCCCAAAACTGTGGATAAAAAAACGGAGAAAACAGCGGGCGGAGACCACGAGTGAAAACGGAAAAAACAGTAAAACAGTGAAAACAGTGAACCTGTGAAAATAGAAGAAACAGCGAACCAGTGAAAACAGTCGAAACGATATCCCTTCCGGCACCGTGGAACGCACTCCCGGAAAGCGACTTAAAAGGTAAGACCTGAGGGGACCCTTTTATTTATTATCCTTTATTTTTAGTTATTTTATTATTTTATTTCGCATGAGTATTGTGAATTAGTGTATGATGTGATTTCGGGTGAATGAAATATGTGTTCTTTTTGTGGTATATTGGATGGAAACCTGGACATAAATTCCATAGCCGAATCCGAATGGACGGTAATATGGTTTGCACTCGGGATACAATGCCCCGTACCACTTGAAAGATTCATATGTTTCATTCCACTCAAACCTTGTATTTGAGCATGATTAGGTTGCTAGTATGTTATTTATTTCTTAAGCATGAGTTAATTTAGTCTTGTTATTTAATTTTCAAAGCATGATTGTGTTATTTAGGCATGTTGTTTCTTCATTCTTTATGCATGATGTTTCGTTTAGTTTATGTTTATGTTTAATTAGTTATTTTTTTACTTTCTTTTAATGGTTCAATATGCTCGTTGTGTTATATTGCGTGGATTTATTTGGATGAAAGCATGTTAGATCTAAGTACCCTTGAGCATAAATGTTGAATAGATTCGGTTAGTTTATTGCACAAATCATATCATCACAAGTGGCATAAGTAAGGGACCATTCCGAACCCAACGGTTTGAGGTCTTCCCTTGCGAGGGGTGAGTGCGGCCTTAAATCTTTGTCCCGGTTCACACCGGGTGGCGACTCCATGTTATTTCGTAATTCCCAACTGGGCCGCGAGCCCGGAACAGCGTCGCCCAGGTTCTGTTGTCTACAACAAGGCTCGTCTATATTTTTGATGAAGTTAAATTCTTTGATTGTCTCATCAAATCGTATATTCCAACTTCTGGAGGCTTGCTTGAGTCCATAAATGGATTGTTTAAGCTTGCATACTTTATTATGATCATCCTCAGATGCAAACCCCTCAGGTTGTGTCATATAGACTTCCTCTACGAGGTTCCCATTAAGGAAAGCTGTTTTGACATCCATCTGCCAAATCTCATAATCAAAGTGTGCAGCTAGTGCCAGTAAAATTCGAATGGACTTTATCATTGCAACATGCGAGAAGGTTTCGTCATAGTCAATTCCTTGGATTTTTCTATAACCTTTCGCCACCAATCTATCCTTATAGGTTTGGATGTTGCCTTCTGCAACAGTTTTACGCTTGTAAATCCACTTGCAACCTATGGGTTTTATCCCTTCAGGTGCATCTACCAAGTCCCAGACTTGATTCTGATACATAGAGTCTATTTTGGATTTCATGGCCTCAAGCCACTTGACTGAAGTTCATCACGGAGCTGGAAGTGCTTCCCGCGATAAAGAATGGCGTCACGATGTATTGTGACAACATGGGCGCCATTGATCAATCAAAGGAACCAAGGTCCCACCAGAAATCCAAGCATGTACTCAGGCGATTTCATCTCATTAGGGAGATTGTTGAGAGAAAAGAAGTTATTATAGAGAAAATAACCACAGAATATAATCTTGCAGATTCTCTGACTAAAGGGCTGACTCAACAAAAGCATGATAGGCACACCCGATAGTATGGTGTCCAGATTCATACTAGTTGGCTATAGTGCAAGTGAGAGATTGTTAGGGATATGCCATATACCTAACTTGTGGATGGGCTATATGTACATGTATTTGTAATATTTTCATTAATTAATAAAATGGCAATCTTTATTATACGTGTCTTACATAATTTATATGAATCATCAAACACTGAAATAAAGCCCTTGGAGTAATAAGATGATGGCTTCCACGCCTTATGAGAATCATTACTTTTAAACATTCATAGTCATAGTTTTGTGAATAATCTGGGCATTCACAAAGCGGAGAGACTAGCATGATGATATGATCCGCCCTTAAGTGGGGTAGCCGATCTCATAGGCCACTAGCGGAGATCCGTCCGCTTGGTGTATCACATAGATACATGAGTTGCTCGTGTCCATCGAACTGACCGCCGAAAGATTTCATATGGAGTGTTTATCCCATGTGTCTGTGAGAACTTTCATGTATCGATTGTATGACTAGTTCTTAGACTTGAGGTCTTTACAATCTTATGTGTGGATCAAATAACTTTGACATTATCCTTCCCCGGTTCAAAAGATCTGGTCATAAGGATATGATTGGGTCATTTGTTGAAACACATGAAGTTTGTAAAGATACAATAGAGAATCGCCACTCTCTCGGATAATATTTTCTTATAAGAGTAGTATTCCAGTTCGCGGGTTGATATGTGTGATCAGTGCTTGAGACTGTGGCTGCAGCGGAAGAATCATGTGAGATTATTGGGTTAGCACGATTCATGGCACTATCTGCATCATACCTTTGACTATATGGGTAGACACTTTCCATACCCTAGGTCAAACGGTGGGGATACAGTGAGGTGAGGGACCGTATCATATGTAAATCGCATATAGAATGGGTATATATATCTTTCCTTCTCATTTGGGGGCATTGACATGTTGCTAGATGTCAACCTTGGTCATTGAAATTGAATGACCATCTTATCGGAGGATAATTTATGTTCGATTAAATTATCACGATTCATTTCATGTCCAACTTGAGGGGAACCCAAAAGGTCACACACAACAAAGTCGAAATTAATGGTTAACAGTGCACAATACAAATTTAACAGCATATATGATTGCTGTAGGAATTGTTCAGAAATGGTTCAATGTGTTTAATTATTGAACAGATCATTTATGAGGTTCCATAGTGGCTTAGGGATTGGTGAATGACGATAGGGGCACTTTGGGAATTTGAATAAAAAAGAAAACCTGAATAGTAATGTGAATAATATTTTTTTTGTTATTTGTTTTGAATTCCAATTCGGCCCAAACTCTTATTAGGGTTTTATAATCTCATTAAACCACTAAATTAAGATCCAATGGCTAAGATTAAATTAGCATTAATGCCACATCGGATTCTTAATTAACTTTGTTGTCTTTGGAGCACCTATATAAACCCAAATAATTCTTCACAAATTTTTGCACCAAACCTTTCATATATTGGGTTTATATAAGTGAGCAACTCTAAAGTTTAATAGTAAGCCACTGATTTTGAGGATCCTTAAGTCTAATTGACTAGAGGAACCTCGAGTTAAAAGTTTTGAGGTATTTGCCTAGGCTAGTACCAAGGGCAAAATACTCGTGCACTCAAGGTGTAGTCTTGCCGTTGAGTTTTGGCTTTGGTGTGTGCATCTTTGGAGGCCACACACTTGGGTGGCT
The DNA here is from genome assembly GCA_019454045.1 of Zanthoxylum bungeanum. Classification (NCBI taxonomy): domain Eukaryota; kingdom Viridiplantae; phylum Streptophyta; class Magnoliopsida; order Sapindales; family Rutaceae; genus Zanthoxylum; species Zanthoxylum bungeanum. The sequence continues at coordinate 96,800 of SKCR01032193.1, forward strand.
CTTTGGAATGTGGAAGAGCTTGCTGAGTTCGAGAAAAGCTTGAAGATTGGAGGGAGGACTGGAGGAGTCTTCGGTTCAAGTAAGTATTTTTCTTTCTTTATTTTAATTAGAGTTCTTATGATAGTTAGCATGTTTAGGTTTATGTTCTTTGCATGTTTTATGAGCTTTTATGCTAAGAATATATAGTAACATGCCTAGGCTTGTAGAATAATCAAAACAAATGGGTATTGGGCAAAGGGATAGCGGCATCATAATTTGATTTATTAAATTTTCCGTTGCGCACTCGCGGCCGCTTCCCAACATCATCAGGATTTTGTGGATGCAAAATGATGGGCTAATGCTCGAATGTCTGCTATAATCCAGCCAATAGTTTTCTTGTGCTCGCGTAGCACTCTCAGTAACTTATCTTCCTACACCAATGTTAGCGACGAAGAAATAATAACAAGTAAATCAGAAGAGTTTTCCAAGTATGCATACTTGAGATGGCTCGGAAGTGGCTTTAGTTCCAGTTACGGTGTATCTTCTATCGAGGGCTTGACTCGCTCTTTTTTCAGAATTTCCAAGCCTTCCACATGTGGTGTCGATATGAAGTGAGAGGCTCCATCAAGATAATTTATACATTCCAGAATCTCATCATCTAATTCTTTGTCAGTCATGTTGGTGATGCATGTGTCAAGTTTGTCAGTGGAAAGTTGCATAGCATATGTGTTCTGGATGATATTATCCAATACATCAGGTTTGAAATATTCCTCCTCCCATTCGTCATTCGAGAATTTCATGGCTTTAAACACATTGAATGTTATTTCTTGGTCCTGCACCCTCATGGTTAGTTCACCTTTTTGTACATCAATGATAGTTCGACCTGTTGCCAAGAATCGTCTCCCGATGATGATGGGTACGTCTTTGTCTTCCTCTATATCAAAGACAATGAAATATGATTGGAAAATGAATTTGTCGACTTTGACCAGTACATCTTCCACTACACCTCTCGGAAATGTTAGTGATCTGTCAGCAAGTTACAGAGTGACTGAGGTGGGCTTTGCTTCTCCAAGCTGTTATTTCCTGTAAATAGACAAAAGCATCAAGTTAATACTAGCACCCAAATCAAACAAAGCCTTACCGAAGTAATGTTCTCATATGGTGCAAGGGATGGTGAAACTGCCAGGATCCTTCAACTTTAGGGGGAGCTTCCTCTGAATGATGGCACTGCATTCTTCTGTCAATGCTACAGTCTCGTAATCTCTTAATCTTTACTTTGTCTGCAAAATATCTTTTATGAATTTGACATAGCTGGGAATTTGCTCCAATGCTTCTGCAAATGGAATGTTGATATCCAGCTTTTTGAAAATTTACTAGAATCGAGCAAATTGTTTGACCAATTTGTGTTTCTGGAGACGTTGTGGAAAAAATGGAGGTGAAGTAAATCTTTCTCGATCATTTTCTTTTGCCTATTTTTCCTTCATCTGTGGATCTGCTTCATTGCTTTCTTTTGGAACATTCTCAGTGGATGCCTTGACTCCAACATCTTTATTGATTTCAGTGCCGCTTTTCAAGGTGATAGCTTGGCATTTCTTCTTCCATCTGTTCCTTGGATTTGGTTCTGTGATGCTAAGAAGGGTACCTTGTGGTCTAAAGCTGTAAGCATTAGCCAGCTGTCCCAATTGATTTTCCATTGCCTTCATAGAAGCTATTTGACTTTGAAACATAGTATCATATGTTGTTGTTTGTTTTTGATTCAATGCTGTGTGTGCTTGAAACAAAGCGTCATATTTGGCTTCTTGCTTTTTCATCTCTGCAAGCAAATCTTCTATTCCTGGATTTTTTCATACCACTGTCCTTTATTTTGCTGTTGGAATCTAGGTGGTGGATTGTTCTTTTCATTTGGTACTTGCCCAGAACTGTTGCTCTATGTAAAGTTGGGGTGATTCCTCCATCTTGGGTTGTAGGTATTGGAGTAAGGATTGTTTCCTTGTCTATTGAAGTTGCTGACATAGTTTACAGTCTCATCATGTTGGTTGTAAGATTCTTCCCCTGGTTATCCTCTATATGGTGAACTTTGTTAGTTTCTATAATGTGTCCCAAACAAAGATTAAGCATATGAAATACTATATATGAATATATATAAAAGACTTGAAGCATGGCGGAATCATACTTACAAAGCTATGTGATGAAGAAGATGATCAAATGGTGGAAGCTCCAAGTGTTGGAAGATTCGGCCAAGAGGAGGAAGAAGAAGGAAGCTCCAAGCTTTGTGTATTCCTTGCTCTATGATGGTTTCCCTATCACCTCTTTTGATCCCTTGAAGGTGCTAGCCTTGCATGTTCCAAACATCAACCTTTTCTTCAAGCTTTTGGCAACCAAATTTGAAAGATGAAGACCAAAACTGCATGCATTTTTCGGTCAAGTAAAGAGAGAAGAGAGGATTTTCCTTTTTTGATTTTGATACCAAAAATCAATTTATATTTATGTCATAATTTTATTAAATTAATAATAAATCTATGACATAACCCATGCAATGGCTTAGAGTGTCAAACACTCAAACTCCATGCAAAACCTTTGAGTGCAATGCACACTATCACCATGCAATGCCTTAGAGTGTTTTGTACACTATTAACATGCAATGCCTTATAATAAATAATGCATATAATGACAAGTGTCATGTGGGCCCCACACGTTTCCAAATGAAGTGGGCCCACGTCCACTCACGCGTTCGGGTTCGATATTTCCGAAATACCGAACTTGCGTCGCGACGTTAATTAAATCGAATTTAAATAATCGCGCCTAGCGAAATTATTATTTACGTCGCTAACGAATTAATTCTAAATTAACTCGTATGCCCGAATTAAAATCTAATTTTAATTTCGCGTCGAAATCGAATTTCAATTATTATATCGAATATAATAATCTTACTGATTAATTCCAAATTAATCGTTCTCTCTCTCTAAATAAGGCACTTTATCCGAGATAAAGTTTCTCTCGCAATAATCCAAGATTAATTAAGTTCGAATCAAATATCATAGGTGAATCTTCGGGAAGCGACCCAAGAGACTCCGGATATTTTGGCAGTAAATACGGTCGTCGGATAATCCGAACACGTACGTACCTCGTACTACGTCTTTACCGATTCACAAGACAAGGTTGGCTTCTAGCAAAGCGCCATGCCTACCCAATTCTCCAGAAATATTCTTATAGGAATATAAGATCTATATCAAGCGTAGTATACCGTAGTATTGCGTACATCGATCCAGTATCGGATGATCACATGCTAGGCCTAGGGCTGGAGATGTGTCTGCCCCGTACGAAACATATATCGGACATCAAGCAACTAGTCTCTTTAAATCGGACAATCCTGACCTGTCATATTGTCCCGACGGTTGCAACCTTTTATAGAGTACTAGTTCTGTGCCCTGCGTGATCATCACCTCCATATGTCTGAAGCGATACTTCCATCTTGACATCACATCCAGTACACTACGCTTCTCGATAAACCCAGAAGAGGTGTACACAGAACCGGTTAAGGTCCCCAACCACCAAAACCAAAGTTTACCGATTGTCGCAAGTACTAGCGATGTAAGTCTCAGGTTAAGACCATATACACCTACCCTGATGCGGCCTCCCATAGACACTAGACATACTACCAATGGGATTCCGCGGGGTCTATCCAGAGCGAAGCTGTTTTCCGTACCATCGGTAAAACACAACCTCCTATCGCACTTGCATAAGTATCCAATACTTAAATATATGAACTATGCCGTTGTGCCCTCACAACGTGCACAAGCGCAATACTAGCTATTCCGCATTATCGATGTCCAGTCTCGATAATACTACGGCTAGGGATATTTAATGATTAAACCTTTATGGATTGATACTGTCTCATATCATCTCAATCCAGTACTAATCATATGGACTTTCGCCATTTATATATCAAAGTAAATAAAATTACACAAACGGCAAAAGGCAATTTCATTATCACATAGTTAATTTTGTACAATAATACAATATCATTTACAAACAGTGACGCTATGGGACATAATGTCTAACAATCTCCCACTTGGCCTATAGCCAGTCACTCAAGCATCTAATACCCGAACTATGTATGTGTCGTTCAAAAACTTGCTGAAGAACAGCCTTCGTCAGCGGGTCTGCAATGTTATCATCTGATGTGACCTTCTCGACTTTTACATCGCCACGATGTATAATCTCCCGAATCAGATGGTAACGTCGAAGAACATGCTTGGACCGTTGATGAGACCTTGGTTCCTTAGCCTGCTGCTATAGCCCCGTTATTGTCACAATACAATGGAACGGGCTCTGCTGCTAACGGAACTACTCCTAATCCGATTAGGAACTTTCGGATCCAAACTGCCTCCTTTGCTGCTTCAGATGCAGCGATGTACTCCGCTTCTGTTGTTGAATCGGCAACAGTATCTTGCTTGGAAGATTTCCAGCTCACTGCTCCGTTATTCAAACAAAAAATGTACCCGGATTGTGACCTGTAGTCATCCTTGTCGGTTTGGAAACTTGCATCGGTATACCCCAGATACCGCAAGTTCTCCACCTCCATAAATTAAGAAAGCATCCTTAGTTCGTTTAAGATATTTAAGGATATTCTTAACTGCTATCCAGTGACCTTCACCTGGATCGGCCTGATAGCGACTACACATGCTCAAAGCATATGAGACATCAGGTCGTGTACATATCATGGCATACATGATCGATCCGACTGCCGAGGCGAACGGTATCCGACTCATGTTGTCTCTCTCTCCTGAGTCTTAGGACACATGTCCTTAGACAGAGAGGTACCACGTATCATTGGAACCAATCCCCTCTTGGATTGTTCCATGTTGAATCGCTTCAACACTTTATCAATGTATGTACTCTGGGAGAGTCCAAGCAGCTTTCTAGATCTATCCCGGTAGATCTTTATTCCAGAATAAAGGCTGCTTCTCCCAGATCTTTCATGGAGAATTTTAATGAAAGCCAAGCTTTCACCGACGTTAGCATGGGAATGTCATTGCCTATCAGCAATACGTCGTCGACATAAAGGACAATAAAAGTAAGTGCTCTCCCACTAACCTTCTTGTATACACAAGGGTCATCTGCGTTTTGCACGAAATCATATTCTTTTATGATCTCATCAAAACGTTGATTCCATGACCGTGATGCTTGCTTCAATCCATAAATGGATCGATTTAACTTACAAACCTTGTTTGCAAGTCTTGGCACGATAAAACCGTCAGGCTGTTGCATATAAACATCCTCCAAAAGGTTTCCGTTAAGGAAAGCGGTTTTAACGTCCATCTGCCATATCTCGAAGTCGAAATATGCAGCTATTGCAAGCATTATCCGAATGGATTTAATCATGGCAACGGGTGAGAAGGTCTCGTCATAATCAATACCGTATTGTTGACGATACCCCTTCGCTACAAGCCTAGCTTTGTACGTTTGTACGTTGCCATCCATGTCGGTCTTCTTCTTGAAGATCCATCTGCATCCAATAGGCTTTACGCCTTCTGGTGCATCAACCAGTGTCCAAACTTGGTTGGCGTACATGGAATCCATCTCGGACTTCATGGCTTCTTGCCATAAAGCGGAATCGATATTTCGTATCGCTTCCTCATACGTAGCCGGCTCATTATCCTCAATCAGATTAATATCTACATGAGGTGAGATCAGGAACCCATACCTCTCAGGTACTGTTCTGACTCTCTCCGACCTACGCGGTCCTTGTGTATGTGAAGTTTGTGGTACAGACTCATCCTGGACGGTCTGTTCTTGTTCCGTCGTTGATTCATTGCCAGGAACAGTATCACTACGATCTTCATCGAGTTCTACTTTCCTCCCACTTACCACTTGCATTTATAAAATCCTTCTCAAGGAAAAATGCTTGTAGAGCAACAAATACTTTGTTCTCTTGTGGGTGATAGAAGTAATATCCTTTGGTTTCCCTAGGATATCCTACAAAAAGGCATTTATCAGTTTTGGGTTCAAGTTTGGTACTTTCCAAACGTTTAACATGTGCCCAGCATCCCCAAATCTTCAGGAAAGAGAAACCTGGTTTCCTTCCTGTCCATATCTCATATGGAGTCTGTTCAACAGACTTCGACGGTACTTTATTCAAAATAAGTATAGCACTGTTTAATGCGTATCCCCAGAAGGATATTGGTAGCTCAGTGCGACTCATCATTGACCTTACCATGTCCAACAAGGTGCGGTTTCTCCGTTCGGACACACCGTTTAATTGCGGTGTTCCAGGAGGAGTCCACTGTGAAAGAATACCATATTCTTTCAAGTAATCTTGAAACTCATAACTTAAGTATTCGCCACCACGGTCTGACCGTAATGTCTTAATACTCTTCCCTGTTTGTTTCTCCACTTCGTGTCGAAACTCTTTGAATTTCTCAAAAGTTTCCGACTTGTGTCTCATAAGATACACATAACCGTAACGAGATGCATCATCTGTAAAGGTTACGAAGTAGTGAAATCCACCTCTAGCCTGGCTAGACATGGGCCCGCATACGTCAGTATGAACGAGAGCCAACAGTTCTGTGGCACGTTCACCTTTACCGCTAAAAGGTGATTTAGGCATTTTGCCTAAAAGACAAGATTCGCAGACGTCATATGAATTGAGATCAAATTCGTCCAAGTACCCACTCTTCGAAAGTGTGGATATGCGAGTCTTGTTAATGTGTCCTAGACGACAATGCCACATATAAGCTTCATCTTTTAGATTACTCCTTTTGAGCCTTTTGTTTGTCATTTTAGGAGATTCATTTATATTCAAAATATAAAGACCGTTATTTGCAACAGCTGTGCAAATTTCTGCATCATTTTTATATAAATAACACCCAGTGTTTCTGAATACAAAAGTGTAACCCTGCTGGGTTAACAAGGATACAGATATAATATTCCTAGTTAAACTAGGTACAAAATAACAGTTCAAAAGTTTAAGTACATGCCCTGAGGGCAGTTCTAAAACAAAAGTCCCTACGGCCAAAACAGCAACTGGTGTTCCGTTTCCGACCCGTAGATCCATCTCCCCTGACGCCAGCATCCTGCTATCATGCAGATCCTGCACATCAGTACAAATATGAGCACCACAACCAGAATCAAAATCCAATTTTTAAAACTAGAAGTATTCATATTTATCTCAATAACAAACATACCAGAGGCGGTAGCCTTGCCACCCTTGATATCCTCCTTCTGCACAATGCTCATTTGGCAGTCACGTTTCCAGTGACCCCTTTTGCCGCAGTTAAGGCAGATGTCGCGAGATTTGTCCTTTGGCTTCCTAGAAGCCACTGTCAACTTGCCTTTGCCCTTCTTTTGAACTCTTCCTCTTCTCGCACCTCCAATTGCCTTGGGCCTAGCCTTTGGCGCATGAGAGGTCGATGCATAATGCGCCTCGCGCTTGCTCCCTTTTAGGAGTTCCCTTTCGGACTCCTTCAGCACGGACAACAACTCTCCAAGAGTGTCGTCAGTATCCATCAACTTATAGTTGACGATGATTTGTTTCCAAGTATCGGGCAGCGATTGTAATATCATATCAATCGTCAGCTCTGCCTCCAAGACAATGCCCATATTGGCTAACTCATCTATGTCAGCGATCATTTGAGTCCCGTGGGCCTCAACTGATGCGCCATCTGTCATCCGGGAGCGGAAGAGTTTCCTTACTAGCTCGTACCTCTTCATCCGCTTGTTGGTGCGGTGAAGATCACGCAATCTTGCCATCATGTTATAGGGATCCAAGTCCCTGTTTTGGCGTCTGAAATGCTGGGTCATTGCAGCTAGCATAACTGACTGAGCTTGGTCACAATCGTCACTATGAGTCTTCCATAACTCTAGCTCCAGTGGCTCAGTGGGTTTAGGCGGGAGAGGCCTCTGAATAGTATACAGTACCCTCTCAGCCCCAAGCACTATCTTGAGGTTCATTTCCCAGTCGGCAAAGTTTGTCCCTTTGAAGACATTATCGCCCATGATTATGTCGCGGATATTACCTTTGCCAGTCATCTTGACAACTATAGTCCAACTATAAAGTCAACGATGTTATGGGTACAGTCAAACTGTTACAAGTAAAATAACAATATATTAGTCCAACTAATCATTTAAAATTGACGAAATAATTTTGAAAGACGAGTAAGGCTAATTATCTGAACGAGATTGCAAATTCAATAATAGCCTCCCACTATTTTCTTCAAGTTTCTAACCCTCTGTAGAGAACTCGGGAAATCGAATTTCCTAGTGGGCTAGGATCCCGTTAAATAACACACAACCTTGACTTTGGCCAATAAAAATTGTATGCTATTTAACTTAGGTAGATCTCCATGATCAATTGGATCTCATCCAATTCCTAGATCCGGTTAGGTGGACATCCAAGTCCGAAACATATGTATAATGCCAATGTAACCATTACATTTTCCTAACCCTATCCTCCGAATCATCTAGGCCTTGGCTTTGGCCAAAAAAAAACCTAGTGATTCCAGTTAAGCGGGACCCATTGACGAGGAAAGTTTCGTAATCAATGTCGTTGGACAAAAAGTGATCTTGACTTTGGCCAATAAAAATCACGATTTGGACAAGACACCGATATGCAACAAAACTCTCATGATTCAAGTACATCCTTGATTGACAAAGGTCTTGACTTTGGTCAAAAACAAACCAATGCCAACTTCGGATCTTGAACAAGAACCATTCAATGGAAGGATATTCGCTTAATATAAATTGAGGGATTTTCGCGTAATTGGCAACCAATTTATTTATCTTTGTTAGGTCTCATCATCATACACCCTTAAGCATGCTTCTAAAACATCATAAAGCGCGTAAAGTAAATTAATAGTGATATGCGGATGGATATATAAACAACTTGTTCCTAGAACAAATCACTCCCTTTCCTCTCCCCGCTAGCACTATTCTACTTCTACCCAATTACATAATACAATAAGAGAAACCTCATTTACATTGAGGGGAATTAGGTGAGAAGAGAATACAAAGAGATAAAGAGATAAGGCTGGACACGCAGGTCCAATTTATAAATTCCAAATTTACAATAATTTCTAAAATTACCCTTTCCCTTCTAATATCCATCCGATATACACTATTCATTCATCACATACATATATATTCAAACAAGACATGCTTCTACAACCAATCTAATCCAATTAATTAGTCTTTGTTAAAGTGATCATCCAATGTTCAAACAACGGTTTGATTTTGCGCGAGTCCAACTCGATTGAGAATAAGTACATAAGGTACGAATTCGCGAATTATATCGAACTACTTATTAAATCTAATTTAATTCGTATTCAATACTAATTCAATTATTTAATTCCAAATTAAATGTTTACACTTTAATGTGCTTTAAAGACTTAGATTCTAAATCTAATCTTATTGGGCCTCAAAGCCCAACTAACATCCAATGTTGAATTTAATTCAAGTCAAATGGACTTAGAATTGATTTATTAAGGCTTGGGCTTTGGTCAATGTGGGTCAAACCTAATTACCAAGCCCAATAAGGAATCACCCTTAAGTGCCATAAAACCAATTTTAAGCCCATAAGGCCCAATTAAATTATTAAAGCCCATTAATTAAATTTTAATATTCCAAACATTAAAGTTCAATTAATTAAAGTGTAATACCAAGATTAATGTATTAAACCAAATATTTCAAAATTACCCATTTAATTTATTAATCATCAATTTTTCAAAATAAATGTCCAACATTATTTTAACAAAAATCAACTCCTTTACATGTCCAATGTATTCGGCCAAGGTGAGTTTTTTGTGTCGATTTGTTTTTCAATCCGATTGAATTATTAATCTACGTCCCGTACACGTTCTAAGTCATCCAATGATCTTAAACACAAAAATTTCAATCCACTCCAAGTAGGAACACATTCGGCCAAGGCATGATTTTGGGGAAAAATCATCCAATGCATTTTTCATAAAATTGATTTATTAAGGCTTGGCTTTGGTCAATGTGGTCAAACCTATTACCAAGCCCAATAAGGAATCACCCTTAGTGCCATAAAACCAATTTTAAGCCCATAAGCCCCAATTAAATTATAAAGCCCATTAATTAAATTTTAATATTCCAACATTAAAGTCAATTAATTAAAGTGTAATACCAAGATTAATGTATTAAACCAAATATTTCAAAAAAACCCATTTAATTTATTAATCATCAATTTTTCAAAATAAATGTCCAACATTAATTTTAACAAAAATCAACTCAACTCCTTTACATTCCAATGTATTCGGCCAAGGTGAGTTTTTTGTGTCGATTTGTTTTTCAATCCGATTGAATTATTATCTACGTCCGTACACGTTCTAAGTCATCCAATGATCTTAACACAAAAATTTCAATCCACTCCAAGTAGGAACACATTCGGCCAAGGCATGATTTTAGGGAAAAATTCATCCAATGCATTTTTCATAAAATTGATTCCATGTATCATCATTCTATATACATGTAAGCATTCTTATTAATCAAATTTCACAAGAACATGCTTCAATCAATTTCACCATATCATTCGGCCAAGGTCAAATTTTGGGGAAAAATCATCCAATGCATTTTTCATAAAATTGATTCCATGTATCATCATTCTATATACATGTAAGCATTCTTATTCATCAAATTTCACAAGAGCATGCTTAAAACCATTTATCACACCATTCGGCCAAGGTTAAAATTTTTGGGAAAAATCATCCAATGCATTTTTCATAAAATTGATTTCATATACATCATTCTATATACATGCAAGCATACTTATTCATCAAATTTCACAAGAACATGCTTCAACCAATTTTATCAAATTTTAACCTAAAGTATTTCATGCTTAAACCTAGCTCAATGATACCATTGTTATTTCTATAATGTGTCCCAAACAAAGATTAAGCATATGAAATACTATATATAATATATATAAAAGACTTGAAGTATGGCGGAATCATACTTACAAAGCTATGTGATGAAGAAGATGATCAAATGGTGGAAGCTCCAAGTGTTGGAAGATTCGGCCAAGAGGAGGAAGAAGAAGAAGCTCCAAGCTTGTGTATTCCTTGCTCTATGATGGTTTCCCTATCACCTCTTTTGATCCCTTGAAGGTGCTAGCCTTGCATGTTCCAAACATCAACCTTTTCTTCAAGCTTTTGGCAACCAAATTTGAAGAAGATGAAGACCAAAACTGCATGCATTTTCGGTCAAGTAAAGAGAGAAGAGAGGATTTTCCTTTTGATTTTGATACCAAAAATCAATTTATATTTATGTCATAATTTATTATTAAATATAAAATAAATCTATGACATAAACCATGCAATGGCTTAGAGTGTCAAACACTCAAACTCCATGCAAAACCTTTGAGTGCAATGCACACTATCACCATGCAATGCCTTAGAGTGTTTTGTACACTATTAACATGCAATGCCTTATCAATAAAATAATGCATATAATGACAAGTGTCATGTGGGCCCCACACGTTTCCAAATGAAAGTGGGCCCACGTCCACTCACGCGTTCGGGTTCGATATTTCCGAAATACCGAACTTGCGTCGCGACGTTAATTAAATCGAATTTAAATAATCGCGCCTAGCGAAATTATTATTTACGTCGCTAACGAATTAATTCTAAATTAACTCGTATGCCCGAATTAAAATCTAATTTTAATTTCGCGTCGAAATCGAATTTCAATTATTATATCGAATATATAATCTTACTGATTAATTCCAAATTAATCGTTCTCTCTCTCTAAATAAGGCACTTTATCCGAGATAAAGTTTCTCCCGCAATTAATCCAAGATTAATTAAGTTCGAATCAAATATCATAGGTGAATCTTCGGGAAGCGACCCAAGAGACCTCCGGATATTTTGGCAGTAATACGGTCGTCGGATAATCCGAACACGTACGTACCTCGTACTACGTCTTTACCGATTCACAAGACAAGGTTGGCTTCTAGCAAAGCGCCATGCCTACCCAATTCTCCAGAAATATTCTTATAGGAATATAAGATCTATATCAAGCGTAGTATACCGTAGTATTGCGTACATCGATCCAGTATCGGATGATCACATGCTAGGCCTAGGGCTGGAGATGTGTCTGCCCCGTACGAAACATATATCGGACATCAAGCAACTAGTCTCTTTAAATCGGACAATCCTGACCTGGTCATATTGTCCCGACGGTTGCAACCTTTTATAGAGTACTAGTTCTGTGCCCTGCGTGATCATCACCTCCATATGTCTGAAGCGATACTTCCATCTTGACATCACATCCAGTACACTACGCTTCTCGATAAACCCAGAAGAGGTGTACACAGAACCGGTTAAGGTCCCCAACCACCAAAACCAAAGTTTACCGATTGTCGCAAGTACTAGCGATGTAAGTCTCAGGTTAAGACCATATACACCTACCCTGATGCGGCCTCCCATAGACACATAGACATACTACCAATGGGATTCCGCGGGGTCTATCCAGAGCGAAGCTGTTTTCCGTGTACCATCGGTAAAACACAACCTCCTATCGCACTTGCATAAGTATCCAATACTTAAATATATGAGAACTATGCCGTTGTGCCCTCACAACGTGCACAAGCGCAATACTAGCCTATTCCGCATTATCGATGTCCAGTCTCGATAATACTACGGCTAGGGATATTTAATGATTAAACCTTTATGGATTGATACTGTCTCATATCATCTCAATCCAGTACTAATCATATGGACTTTCGCCATTTATATATCAAAGTAAATAAAATTACAAAACGGCAAAAGGCAATTTCATTATCACATAGTTAATTTTGTACAATAATACAATATCATTTACAAACAGTGACGCTATGGGACATAATGTCTAACAAACTTATGGATTCAGCATTAACTTGCATGCTAAGAATTTCCAAGAATTTGCACATCTGATCCAGCTTGGCATTCAAAGCTGTGTTGACCCCTACTTCATGGATTCCTGTTACTCGATTAACCATATTCCTCTCTGTTGGCCACAATGAGTTGTTGTTGGTCATTTCCTCTATTAAGTCCCAAGCTTGATCTTCTTCTTTTGCCATTAATTCTCCTCTAGCCGCAGCATCTATTGTGGTCTTCATCAGTTCAGAAAGCCCATTGTAGAAAGTTTGGACTTGCAGCCACTTTGCAATTTCATGGTGATGATATTTTTGGAGCAATTCTTTGTATCTTTCCCATGCTTCACATGGGGATTCTGAGTCGTGCTGTATAAAGATGTGATGTCATTTCTCAACTTTGCTGTTCTAGTTGGGGGGAAATATTTTGTAAGGAATTTGGTGGCAAGATTGTTCCAAGTGGTTACGGAACCTGCTGGTAGTGAATAGAGCCAAGCCTTAACAATATCTTTCAAGGAATAAGGGAATACACGCATGTGCATTGTTTCCTCTGCACCTCGGTTGTAGTTGAATGTGCCGCAAACTTCCAAGAAGTTGCTGATGTGGGCATTAGGATCTTCGATTATACTTCCCCCAAACTGAACTGACTGCTGTATCATCTGAATGTAAGTTTTAATGTCACAAGCATTTGCAGGTTGAGGAGGAAGTATAATGCATGATATGAAGTTGTCAACCATCAGAATTGTTCTGTCTCGAATGGGAATTGGTGGTGCAACTTCCAAAGGTTCAGGTTCTTGGTTGTTCATATTGATTAGTGCTTCTTAATCTTCTCACCTTTCCTTTCTCAATTGTCTGATAGTTCTTTCAATTTCTGGGTCAAGCGGACAGATTTCAAAGCTTCTGCTTCTTCTCATGAAGTGTTTGAGAACCTGAAACACAAGAAAATAAAAATAATAAGTAAAAATAAATTAGACACAAGTCAAGTATTTAACCTCAAAATTAATAGTAAAAGATAAATAAGTCCCTGGCAACGGCGCCAAAAACTTGATCGGTGTGAAATCACTCACATTACGCAAGCGCACGTATCATTCAAGTAGTATAAAATATATCGATCCCATAAGGACTTATTACTTATGCTATTAATTTACGAAACTAAATTTTCTTTAAGTATCTAATTAAAATTAATTGTTGTTTGGATGGTGATTTTTTTTTATCTAAAATAAACAAGTAAATAAAGCTAAGGTAGATTTAAAGATTAATAAATGATATGAAAATATCCAGGGTTGTGAATCCTACCAATATTCTTCTAAAGATGAGTTGATTATCTTATGTTTGTGTAATATTCTAGTTTATTAACCTCGAAAACAATATGCAAAAGCCACTTCAGATGGTCAGATGCAAATACCCAAAGTAACCCAATTAACTATATTCCTATGTTAATTAAGAAACACCAAATTTATTAAGTTTAGGTTCCAATTGTGGCTACCCACGCCCGACAGGTATATTCCTATCCTGGAAGGAAATCTCTAAAATGAATGTGAGATCGTGAGCTATTGAGTCTACGGCTAAACCTAAAATCCATTTTCCAAGTTCATTTTAAGTTTACATAATCAATCTTATTAGTGGCCAATTAACAAGAACCATTAAGAACTAGACTCAATAAATAAACCTAAATATTTAATAAGATATAAGAAAAGTCAACTTATTAAATCATTGATATTGGTTTTCATCACAACCCTAGAAAACGTATTTAGTTACGACACATATCTAAGACTACTAAAGACATAAATAAATAAAACATTATTCAACAAGTTGAAAAACTAAAAAAAGTGAAAATTACAACAATGAAAAAAATGCTCGGGTTTGGGGATCCACTTTTAATATTTCAAATCTAGAAATCTCCATTATTATAATATATAAATTTGTATTATATTACCAACCGACCATATAGCTGGTATCTTGATTAAGTCATATTTTAATTAATTCCAACCGACTATAAAGGCAATATCCAATTAAGTCAGATTAAAATTAATTTAATTAAGTCCAACAGACCATAAAGGCAGTATCCAATTAAGTCAGGTTTTAATTAATTTAATTAGTTGCGTCGCAAGCTGCTACATACTCAGCCTCCATGATGGAGTCAGCAATACAAGATTGTTTTATGCTCCTCCACACATGTTGATTTCCGAGAATCAACACCCTTCTAAAAATCAGAGTACGTATATCCCATGAGGATCATATCCTTACCACTGTTGGAGATGAAAATGATACAGAGTTCATACCTATTTTTTTATTGGAAACAGGCCCACATAATAATGGGATGCCTAAAGTCATAGCAAACCCTGTAGCTACTTGTACTAAAAAACAAGTAAGCGTAATTCCTCCTAGACAATAAAATATGTTGACATGAGGAGGAACGTATTTACTAGTTATATCGTCTGCAATCGCCTGAATTTCGAGACGTAGCGGCCAAAAGAAAGAGACTTCCACTGACCTCAACATAAAAGGGTCTGTCTTTTCGATTGACTTGGTGAACCAGACAAAGAAGGACGCAATAACCCTTGTCAATAATGCCGTGACTGGGCCAGAGTAGCTCTCGAGCTGCTGGAGATGAAAAATGAATATACAAGCTTATAATTTCTCGTTCTCTTAAGATACTTGAGAATGTGTTTCACAACCACCCAATGAGCTAATCCTGGATTAGACTGAAACGTACTGACTAGTCCCACTACAAAATGGTGTTGGACAATTATGACCCATAGCATCACTGTTTGTAAAAGACATGGTGTTTTTTGTACAAATTAACTATGTGACAAAGGAAATTGCTCTTTTATCATTTTGTAATTGGATTACTTGGATATATAAATGATAAAAGTCCATATGATTAGTACCAGATTAATAAGATATGAGACAATATTAATCCACGAAAGGTTTAATCATTAAATATCCCTAGTCGTAGTATTATCGAGACTGGACATCGATAATGTGGAATAGGCTAGTATTACACTTGTGCATGTTATGGAAGATTAACGGCATAGTTCTCATATATTTAAGTATTGAATACTTATGCAAGTGTGATAGGAGGTTCTGTTAGCCGTTGGACTGGGAACAGCTTCGCTCTGGATAGACCCCTCGGAATCCCATTGGTAGTATGACTATGTGTCTATGGGAATCCGAATCAGGGTAGGTGTATGTGGTCTTAACCTGAGACTTGCATCGCTACTACTTGCAACAATCAGTATGCTTTGGTTTTGTTCGTCCGAGGCTTTAACAGAATCTGTGTACGCCTCTTCTGGGTTTACTGAGAATCGTAGTGTATTAGGTGTGATGTCATGATGAAAGTATGACTTCAGTCATATGGAGATGATGATCACGCAGGAATACAAAACTAGTACTCTCAAATGCTGCAGTTATCGGGATAGTATGACTTGGTCATGATTATCCGATTAAAGAGACTAGTTGCTTGTGATCCGATATATGCTTCGTATGGGGCAGACACAATTCCAGCCCTAGGCCTAGCATGTGACAACAGCTACTGGATCGTAATACGCAATACTTAGTATACTACGTCTGTACAGATTACACATATTCCATGTTGAATATATTTCTGGAGAATTGGGTAGGCATGGTGCTTTGCTAGAAGCCAACGATTTCTTGTAATCGGTAAGAACGTGGTACCGGGTACACACGTGTTCAGATAGTCCGATAACTGTATTTACTGCCAACATATCCATGAATCTCTTGGGTCGCTTCCCAAAGATTCACCGATGACATTTGACTCGAACAGAATTAATCTGTGATTAATTATGAGAGAGAAAATTAATTTGGGATTAATTACGGCAATAATTTTATCTGGGATTAAATTTGTCTAGAAGAGAGAATGCGATTAATTTGGAATTAATAGGCAAAAAAAATTTAATAGTTAAATTGGATTTTTCTATTTAATTTATTTAATTGGGCTAAATAATATATCAAATATATTAATTGAAATTGAATTTCAATACCAAATTAAAATTGGATTTTAATTGAAGCGAACGAATTAATTTGGAATTAATTCGTAAGCGACTTTCGTAATAATTTTACGAGGCATTATTATTTAATTAAATTGGATTTAATTATTTAGCGATGGAAAATTCGTTTAGTCAGATTAAATGAACCGGGCCCAAAGTATGTTGTATAAGCCAACTTGAATTTTGAATTCCAAGTGGTGGGACCCACTCACTTACATCATTTGTCACTATTTGTGATGGGTGTAGTTGGCTAATTAAATGTGATTCATTTTACACACAACACACACACCTTTATGAAAGTCAACTTTTGTATTTAAGTTTTTGGAAAACCAAAATATACTATTCACCTCTCTCTTTCTTCTTCCTTCCTCAAAACCGTGAGCCTCTCTCCCTTGGAGTAAAATTTTTCTTGCAAAAATTTGAGAAAGCTAGCACTTTGGGAGTCTTTGAAGGTGCTAGGGAAACTCACCCAAGAGTTTGGAACTCATTCATAAAGCTTGGAGCTTCTACAACAAAGAAAAAGTCTTGAACTTCATCTGATCATTGTAAGTTTTTCCGCAACTTTCTTTGATTTTATTCACAATAAATCTTGTTTAGGATCCTTGGGCATGTCTATGACACTAACAATGGTATCATGAGCCACCTAAACTTGATTTTAAAATCTAAGGTTTATGGACTTTAAATTGGGATTTTTTGCTTGGAGCATGATTTGTCTAAATTGATTGTTTGGTTGTGTTAGTATGATGATGAATTGAATTTGTGAATCATTGGATTTGTGATAAAATGATTAGATTAATTTTCCCCAAATTCACATGCATGGCCAAAACTAGCCCTAGATAGGTTCATGGTGATTTTTTTAATTTGACAATTGGATATGTTAATTGGCATGAAATTGAATATTAATTGTTGATTTAATTGGATTGAAATCAAAATTGGATGTTAATTTCATGTATTGCCGTGAACTTGAGCATGTTGGAATGAGATGGTTTTGCTTCAATTTGTGTTGGACATGAATTGGATAATTAAGCATGATTAATTAGATTAATTGGTGTTTTGGAAATATTGGATTAATTAATTAATTGTGTTAATTACACTTTAATAAAAATTAATGAGATATTTAGAATATTATATTAATATGTATTAGTCTTTAAATTTGTAATTTATTAAATTGGACTAATTTGTTATATTTGGTCTTAAAGGGCTTGGTTAGGCCAAGTTTGGTTTTGGTCAATTGGGTTGGATCCAATTGGACCTAAAACCATTTCCATAAAGTCCAAATATGACTGTTGGGCCTTTAAATAATTTAATTGGGCCTAATGGGCCTAAATTGATTTTTGGCAATATGGTGATTCCTATTTTGGCCTTGACATTTTGGGTTTGATCCATATTGGCCAAAGCCCATGCCTTAAAAATTAATTGAAAGCCCATTGGACTTTAATTGAATAATATTGGATACTAAATGGGCCTTTGAGACCCATTTAGATTGGATTTGGAATCCAAGTCTTTAAGGCACATAAATAAGTGTAATTATTTAATTTGGAATTAAATTCGAATTAGTATTGAATTCAAATTAAATTAGATTTAAAATTGTAGTTCGATATAATTCAATAATACGTACTTTGAGTATTTATTCTTAAATGAGTTGGACTCGCGCAAATCAAATCGTTGTTTGAATATTAGATGATCATTAATTCAAAGATTAATTAATTAGATTAGATTGATTGAATAACATGCTTTGTTTGAATACTTGGATGTATTTGTATGAATAATGTATATCAGATGGATATTAGAAGGGTGAGGGCAATTTTGGAAATTATTGTAATAAATTTTGAATTTATTAACTTGGACCTGCGTGTCCAGCCTATTATCTTCTATTCTCTTTGTATTTCTCTTCTCACCAATTCCCCTCAATGTAAATGAGGTTTCTTTAATTTATTATGTAATTGAGCACATCTTCAACTACACCTCTCGGAAATACGAGTGTTCTATCAGCAAGTTGTAGAGAGACTGAGGTAGGCATTGTTTCTCCAATCTGCAATTTCCTGTAAATAGAAAAAGACATCAAAGTAACACTTGCACCTGAATCGTACAAAGCCTTACCGAAGTTATGTTCTCCTATAGTGCAAGGAACAATGAAATTGTTAGGATCTTTCAACTTTGAGGGAAGCTTCCTCTGAATGATGGCGCTACATTCTTCAGATAATGATGTTGTCTCGTAATCTCCCAATCTCCATTTTTGTGAAAGAATGTCTTTCATGAATTTGACATAGCTGGGCATTTGTTCCAAAGCTTCTGCAAATGGAATGTTGATATGCATCTTTTTGAACACCTCCAAGAATCAAGCAAACTACTTGTCTAGTTTGTTTTTCTGGAGACGTTGTGGAAAAGGTGGAGGTGGAGTGAATTTTTCTTGATCTTTTTCATTTGCTTCTTTTTCCTCCATCTGTGGAACTGCATCTTTAGGAACCTCTTCAATTGTTGCCTTGATTCCAACATCTTTGTTGATTTCAATCCGCATTTCAAAGTAATGGCTTGGCATTGCTCCTTCCCTATGTTCCTCGGATTTGGTTCAGTTTTGCTAGGAAGGTTACCTGGCGGTCTGTAACTCTGAGCATTGGCCAGTTGTCAAATTTTATTCTCCAGTGCTTTAATAGAAGCAGATTGACTTTGAAAAATAGCATCATATGCTGCTTGTTGCTTTTTGAACATCTCTGCAATTCATTCTTTCATTTCTGGTTCTTTTTCAAACTCTTGGCTTTTGTTTTTCTTTTGAAATCCAGATGTTGGATTATTCTTTTGCCCTGAATTGTTGCTCCATGCAAAATTGGGATGATTCCTCCACTCTGTGTTGTAGGTGTTGGAATATGGATTGTTCCCATGTCTGTTAAAATCGTTGACATAGTTCACCATTTCTTCATGTTGGTTTGGCTCTGGTGCTCCTCCATATGGTGAACTTGTGGCTCTGGCGATGTTTACAACTTGCGTGCTAAGTGTTTCCAGGCTTTTGCACATTTTCTCCAACTTAGTATTCACTGCTGAGTTAGCTCCAACTTCATAAATTCTTGCAATTCGTTAAATCATGCTCCTTTCTGTTGGCCATAATGAATTGTTGTTATCCATTTCTTCGATTAAGCCCCAAGCTTGATCTTCTAATTTTTCCATCAAAGCTCCTCCAGCAGCAGCATCAATTGTGGTTCTCATCAGTCTAGAAAGTCCATTATAGAAAGTTTGGACTTGAAGCCACTTTGTAATCTCATGGTGAAGACATTTTCAAGCAAATCTTTGAATCTTTCCAAAGCTTCGCAGAGGGATTCCGAATATTGCTGCACGAAGGATCTGATGTCATTCCTCAACTTTGCTGTTTTGGCTGGTGGAAAGTACTTTGCAAGGAATTTGGTGGCTAGAGTGTTCCAAGTTATGATGGAATCTGCTGGGAGTGAATGTAGCTAAGCTTTTGCTCTTTCTTTCAAAGAATATGGAAAAACTCGCAGTCTCATTGCTTCTTCAGCTGCTCTATTTGTAGACAACAGGACCTGAACGACGCCGTTCCTAGGCTCGCGGCCTAGTTTGGGAAGTACTGAATAACATGGAGTCGCCACCCGGTGTGAACCGGGACAAAGATTTAAGGCCGCACTCACCCCTCGCAAGGGAAGACCTCAAACCGTTGGGTTCGGAATGGTCCCTTACTTATGTCACTTGTAATGAAAGGATTCATGTAATAATTTAACTAAGCTTAAGTAACACTTATTTCCTATAGTATCATGCTTCTAAATTCTCATGTGTAAAGTAAAACTCATGTACGCATTTCACATATATCTTACATTCAAATTTGTATGCTTAACATATATCAAGATAGCAACGAACATACAATTTTGCATATTACATTCAAGAAAACACAAGCACACATATTGGCACTCTTCCAAACGGTACGTGGAATTGTAGCCCAAGTACAGACCGCACTACCGTCCATTCGGAGTCGGCTACGGAATTTACGTCTGGGTTTCCATCCGATATACCGCAAGAAACAATACCCAAATATTACATTGACATAAGCATACGAATTGTAATACATTGACACATTTGCATAAGAAAGATCAATCAATAGGCAATTATGCATGGATATGATAAGACAGACTCAGTTCAGTGTGTGCACATTCGTGTAGCATTCGTAAACGCGTTCGAACGGAAATGGAACAGAATGCTCACGTTCGAGTAGCGTTCGTAAACGCGTTCGAACGGAAATGAAACAGAATGCTCACGTTCGAGTAGCGTTCGTAAACGCGTTCGAACGGAAATGAAACAGAATGCTCACGTTCGAGTAGCGTTCGTAAACGCGTTCGAACGGAAATGAGACCTGATGCATGATAAGGCAAAATTTATGCGCGTTCGAGTTGCGTTCGTGAACGCGTTCGAACGGATACGGACCTGATGCAATACATAAACAGGAAATAAAAGGGCGCGGCGAAGCACTGCCGTAAAGGTGACCTTTTGGGGCTCTTGATCTCTCAAAGAGAGGACCTTTAGACCAACATGCTAAGCCCATGCGCGTTATATCACACATGCAAGAATAGAACCAATCATATCAACCAAGTATGCCCGATTGAACGCATCTTACATCCAATCCGAACACACGTCAACCGGCGCGGCAAAGCATCGTGGTAAAGGGCTTTTAGCCCCTCCCCATAGGGGATCTCACAACACACTTACTAAGCCCATGCGCTCGATTGACTTATACATATGAAAATAAAGATAATAATATCAAACTAAGTATGCTCGACTGAACGTATCTTGCGTCCAACCGAACATACATCAACCGGCGCGGCGAAGTAGTGTCACGAAGGTGGCCTTTTCGGCTCTTTGTCTCACAAATGGAGGACCTTTGGACTAACTCACTAAGCCCATGCGCTTGGTTGAATCATACAAAAATAAACAATATATTGAATTCGAGAGAAAACTAAATAAAACAAAAAGCAACACAACGAAAGAGAGATGGTGCCGTTTACTCAAGCGGTACGTGGAGTTGTGGCCCGAGTACAGATCATATTACCGTCCATTCGGAATCGGCTATGAAATTTATGTCCGGGTTTCCATCCGATATACCGCGAGAGTTGACACATCTCTCATTCATCTAATGCCCACGACATATTACATCTCATAATCCATGCATATTTACATACTCAAAAATCACAACACACATTTCAACATTACAATCATACAAGAAATACTTAATAACTAATGCGAAAAAAAGAAAACAAGTGTGAAAGATACCCTCAGGTCTAACCTTTTAAGCCGTCTCTCGGACTCACGTTCCACGAAGATCGAAAGGGGGGTAAAGCTCCGCAACTTTTCTGGTCCCTGGTTCAACGTCCTAGCTCACTGCTTCGCTGCTTTGCTTATTGTTCGAACTCCGTTCTGCTCCTATTCGGCTCCTGTTTTGCTGCTCACTGCACGGGCTACCTGTTTCAATGTTTTCAAAGAACTATTCCAAGTTGTGTGGGTTCTTAGTGCAATTAAAAGTGATTATTTTTAAGGTTATCTATGTAGTTTTCTAAGTTACTGTTTTTTTTTAAGGATTTTGGGCTACTGTTTTAAGGCAATCTAGGAGGTTGTTTTGGCGTGTTTTAGAATTCGGCTATGGGGGAGTTTGGGTTCGGCTATGGAGGGTGGTCTTATGGTGGTTTCTTTGTTTTCTTTTTGTGTGTGTATGAAGTGTTTTCTCTTGGATGTGTTTTGGGTGTGTAGAGAGAGTCTAGAGAGATTTCGAGAGAGCTTGGGTGTGAATTGTGTTGTGTGAAGGAGAGGAATGGCCTTGGTTAGGGGTTGTTTATATAGAGAATGGCTAGGGTTTACAAGGGAAGGGATCTTGTTTCCAAATTAGGAGAGATGAGAAAGGTATACATAAGATTGAGGGGGGGCAAGATATTTTATTTTAAGAAGTTGTAATATTTAATTTGTGTTGGTTTAGGAATACAAATATTTTATATTGGTAGATATCTTATTAGATTAGGAAGTCAAATATATGATTGGATTTAATTGGTTAAGATTGATTTTAATTTGGTATGATTATATTTTGATTTAGTGTGTGATTTGTTTAATTTAGGCATGATTTTAGTTTAAGTTGGTAATTGATTATTTTAATTGGTAAATGATTTAAATGTTTTATTTAATGTTTAATATTTAATTTAATATTTAATTATTTAATTTGGGATGTGTTTTATGGGCTTTGGGGAGCTAAATGGGCTGGGTGCAGGCTAGCAGCAAAACCAGAATTACCGACACCGTTCGAACGCTCCCTCGAACGCTACACGAACACCCGCAATCTGTTTCCCGTTCGAACGAAGTAACGAACGCAGCACCAACGAAGACAGTGAGCTTGCTTATTCTGAATTTCCCATTCCGATATCCGTTTCCCGCGGCATCCGTGACTCAAAAGGTAGTTGTCTCCAAATAAGACTCCTCATCGGGTTTCACATGCGAAAATGCAATGCCTACAGTCGCCCCCACTTTGATGGGACTTGTGCAGTGTGTGACTTTGAACAATCCTATCAAAGTTATGCAATGCATTTTACTTACCTGGCTAGCTAGCTGTCTCGAGCTGAGCTGATACTGCAGTGGACCTCGATCCTGAGACGCACTCGATGCTGCTGATGATGTGGGCCTCGAACCTGGGACGCATCCCAATAGCTGCAACCGACAACGGGGGCCTCGACCCTGGGACGCATCCCAATACCGCTGACAAAATGTGGGCCTCGACCCTGGGACGCATCCCGAAAATGATGATGCAGTGGACCTCGATCCTGGGACGCATCCCAATAGCTGCAACCGACAACGGGGGCCTCGACCCTGGGACGCATCCCAATACCGCTGACAAAATGTGGGCCTCGACCCTGGGACGCATCCCGAAAATGATGATGCAGTGGACCTCGATCCTGGGACGCATCCCAATAGCTGCAACCGACAACGGGGGCCTCGACCCTGGGACGCATCCCAATACCGCTGACGAAATGCGGGCCTCGACCCTGGGACGCATCCCGAAAATAATGATGCAGTGGACCTCGATCCTGGGACGCATCCCAATAGCTGCAACCGACAATGGGGGCCTCGACCCTGGGACGCATCCCAATACCGCTGACAAAATGTGGGCCTCGACCCTGGGACGCATCCCGAAAATAATGATGCAGTGGACCTCGATCCTGGGACGCATCCCAATAGCTGCAACCGACAACGGGGGCCTCGACCCTGGGACGCATCCCAATACCGCTGACAAAATGTGGGCCTCGACCCTGGGACGCATCCCGAAAATGATGATGTGGAGCTTCGCTCCTCAGCCAATACGGGCTTCGCCCCCAAGCTGACATGATGTGATGTGGAGCTTCGCTCCCCAGTCGATATGGGCCTCGCCCCAAGCTGGTATGATGTGATGTGGAGCTTCGCTCCCCAGTCGATATGGGCTTCCCTCCGAGACCCATACCCGGAACTTAAATTCATTGGGACTTCAATCTTCAGATTACTGCCCATATCAAGTGTTGTGCCTTTACTATCTCTGATTGGCTGACTGCTCGCTCTTTTGCGTCTTCAACACCTGTTTACACAAAACAGAACAAACACAAAAATATGCAATATAGGTTACGTGTATGCATGTGTGCATGAGTTTTCTTACTCCGTTGGGTTAGGTCTTCTGCTGGCGACCAAGTCTTCTCAAGCAAAGTACAACTTCAACCTGTCAACATTGATTGGTTCTGTGAATTCATTTCCTTCCAAGTCTGATAGCTTCACTGCTCCATTTCCCAGGACTTTCTGAACGATGTAAGGTCCTTCCCAGTTAGGCCTGAATTTCCCTCTCGGATCCGTCGTCGACGGCCTCGACTGCTTAAGTACCAAATCACCCTTTCTGATCTTTGTGGGACGTACTTTCTTGTTGAATGCCCGGGCTAGTCTCTTCTGATACAATTGCATGTGATACAAAGACTTCGTTCTCTTCTCATCCAACAGTACCAACTGATCAAATCTCTGTGCGGCCCATTCCTGTTCCGGTAATTCTGCCTCTGCCAATACCCTCAGGGACTGTATTTCTACTTCTACTGGCAATACTGCTTCCATTCCGTAGACCAAGGAGTAAGGTGTTGCACCCGTTGCCGTTCTTACTGATGTTCTGTACCCCCACAAAGCATACGGTAATTTCTCGGCCCAATCTCTACAATTTTCTGTCATCTTGGCTAAAATTGTCTTTATAGTCTTGTTGGCTGCCTCAACTGCCCCATTTGCCTGCGGCCTGTACGGTGATGACTTGTGGTGGCCTATTCCATGCCTCTGTAACATTGCCTTCGTCTCTCCTTGAAACTGGACCCCGTTGTCTGTCACTACATTGTGGGGTTATTCGGGTCGGGCGCAGCGGAAGCGCGGGTTTGGGGCGCAAAACGTATTTCAAAACTTTTTCAAAATACCGAGTAAATTATTCAATATCTAATATGAATAATCTATTCGTGTTCCACCCATAAACTAAAACATTACTCACATGTATGATCCGATCAAATGGAGTAATAATCTGACCACAAAAGTGCAGACCACATTATGTCCGACCAGACGAGGACCGACCACAAAAGTGCCGACCACATTATGTCCGACCAGACCACAAAAATGCCGACCACATTATGTCCGACCAGCCGAGGACCGACCAGCCGACCAGCCGAGGACCGACCAGCCGACCAGCCGAGGACCGACCAGCCGACCAGCCGAGGACCGACCAGCCGAGGACCGACCAGCCGACCAGCCGAGGACCGACCAGCCGAGGACCGACCACATTCAAACAGACGAATATTTTTCATGCATCATATACAAATCCAAATACTCAACATAAATGAAAAGCCAAAAGGTGGTACAAGGTCAAAAACCTTGAAACCAATACTTAAATCATGTTTCTAAAACACCATTCTTCCATCCAATCAAAGTCTCAACACAATGAAACAACTCAAGATCAAATCTAGGTCATCTAAGAGTGGGTCAACAACTCTAGATTAGCAACTTGGTTTCCAAAACCATAAAAGAAAGTTTATTACTACAATAGTTATACACTTCCTTCATTACACATGCTTCACACTTCATCAAAACTTCCATCAACAAAAACACAAGGAATAAAGAAAGAAACATCCTAAGAATGTCATATATTAAAGCCTAGAACCTAAGGAACAAATTCCTTACTAATAGCAAGTTCAAGAAACTTACTAAAAATCCAAGCTTTTTGATTTTTGTCTTTCTTTTCTCAAGCTTCCTTTTGTCTTTCTTCAATGGAGTTTTTATGTTTTTGTAAAGTGTATTAGGTTATCTAAATGAAGATGAAATGAAAACAATATATACTTGTAATGATTTGCCCTTGGCCGAAAATCACAAGCATTTACCAAATTATTTTCATTTCAATTTCATTTCAAAAACATTTAATCAACTTGCATAAATATCAAAAACAACTTTAATGATATTTATATAAGTCAACAAAAGCAACTAATACCATTTACTTAATATATCCTAATGTAAGATATTTATATTTTAATTAATTTAATCATTTAACAATTAAACAATCAATTAATTAATCAAATACAAATATATTAAATATATGCATAATATTTACATTAAATATTAAAAACATATATTCATTTAGGATATAAGTCAAATAACTCATTTTGACTATTAATTAATGTGTATTTAAATTAATCAAGTATTAAATGTAAATACACAATAATCAAGCAAATGACTATCTAGTCCTTTAGCATGTATCTTGCGTTTAACCTTTAAACGACTTTATAAATAATCAATATTATTTATTAATGTTGCTTTAGTGCTCTACGAGTATGTTTCATTATTGAGACTCTCTAGATTCAGGTATATCCGTCACGAAATCAAATTTCGTGTCCATAATCTATCCACCCGTAGATTATGACGATCACGGATAATCTCGCTGAACCATACAGGTCGAGGTCATGGCAAATGTATAATTCCTCCGTCACAGGTATCCGGATAAATCCCAGAGATACAGATGTAAACGTCAAATCTCTATGGGGATATGGCTTATCGACTATTCTTATTAGCAATCTCAAAAAGAATGTTTAGAACTAGCTTCTAAACTTACCACGGGCCCATGGTTTTATCTGATTGCTAATCATATGGACTACCTATGCTCTGGTACACAGAACTGACGGATCCTATCTTGACACACATAGGACACCCTGAGGATCTATCTACACCCAACGAACAGGCGGAGGTCTGATCTAAATAGATCGGTGACGTGACTGCCATCTAAGTGTAGAAGATGTCTCATGTGCCCACAATGGCATCTCAAGTCTAAGAATCACAAGTGCTACTCAACCCAAGAAGATTCTTATTGACGCTGGTGTACCATCCATTAAGAATCTTCGGTGAGTCGTTCAGTGTTTATCCACTATAAACACCTACACGTCTATACTAGTCTCCAAGACTAATGGTTCATTGAGAAACCATTGGAATCATATATTCCAGTATACGACATGTACCGGTCTCAACGGGTTTACTATACTGACCAAGTAGTGTAAACCTTGACCAGGAACTGTCTGAGAATGACAACGTCATGATACTTCTCAATGTCCGTTGCGACGCTTTTGCAACTGTATCATGACTAATCATTCTAGGTCATTACGCCTTTACCATATAGAAATATAGATTATATTATAGAAACTGCATATATATTACTAATAATAATGTTTTACAGAAGTATTTAACAAAATACAACCGGGAATTGGCGCTCTGAGCACCAACCCCTACAAAATCTCCCACTTGCTCTAGTGCCAATATCGATTGTATCTAATACCCATCGACTCCACGTGTTTATCAAATAACTTCGGAGGTATGGCCTTCGTCAGCGGGTCTGCTACGTTGTCTTCACTCGGTACCTTGCACACGACAATATCCCCTCGCGACACGATCTCTCGAATGATGTGGTACTTGCGTTCCACATGCTTCGACTTCTGATGCGCCCTCGGTTCCTTTGCTTGCGCAATGGCTCCAGTATTATCACAGTATAACGGAATCGCATTCTCGATACTTGGGACAACTCCCAATTCTGTGATAAAGTTCTTTATCCACACAGCCTCTTTTGCAGCTTCAGAAGCTGCAATATATTCCGCCTCAGTGGTGGAATCAGCTGTCGATCCCTGTTTGGAACTCTTCCAACATACTGCACCTCCGTTAAGGGTAAAGACAAATCCAGATGTAGACTTTCTATCATCGGGATCCGATTGAAAATCGGAGTCTGTATACCCATTAACCTGCAGTTCGTTTCCTCCATAAATAATCAACTTATCCTTAGTACCTTTAAGATACTTTAGGATATGTTTAATAGCCATCCAATGGTCATTACCTGGATTGGACTGATATCGACTAGTTACGCTAACAGCGAAACTGATATCAGGCCTCGTACATAACATGGCATACATTATGCTACCCAAACATGAAGCATAAGGTTGGTTAGACATTCTAACCTTCTCATCTTCTGTTTGTGGACACATCTTCTTGGAAAGATGAATCCCATGTCTGAACGGTATGTTTGCTGTCTTACAGTTACCAAAGCTATACCGTTCCAAGATCTTATCTACGTACGTTGATTGGGATAACCCAATCAGCCTCCTTTGTCTATCTCGATAGAGTTTTATCCCTAAAACATAGGAAGCTTCTCCCAGGTCCTTCATGGAGAAATTCTTACAGAGATATGCTTTGACGCTTTGCAACATACCTAAATCATTCCCAATGATTAGGATGTCATCAACATACAGGACTAAAAATACGACCATGCTCCCACTGGCCTTCTGATACACACAGGATTCTTCCGAATTCTTGAGAAAACCAGACGATCTGATAATCTCGTCAAAACGAAGATTCCAACTTCGTGAAGCTTGTTTAAGTCCATAAATGGACTTCTTAAGCTTACAACCATACCCGAGGTTTGGCTGGATGTGAAACCTTCCGGCTGTTCCATATAGATTTCATCAAGAAACCCATTTAGAAAAGCCGTTTTGACATCCATTTGCCAAATCTCGTAGTCATGATACGCAGCTATAGAAAGCAAAATCCGGATAGACTTAAGCATTGCTACTGGCGAAAAAGTTTCATCGTAGTCGACGCCAGGTCGCTGCGTGTAACCTTTTGCTACCAGTCGGGCCTTGTAAGTTTCAACCTTACCGTCAGGCCCGCGCTTCCTCTTGTAAACCCATTTACAACCGATAGGAACAATTCCTTCGGGAAGCGGAATCAAGTCCCAAACTTGATTTTCATGCATTGAATCTATCTCGGATTTCATGGCACTTTGCCATTTCACGGAGTCGATGTCCAACATCGATTCTCTATAGGTGAAAGGATCGGTCTCTTCAACTAAGAGAACATCCAGACTCTTTTCTTGTATCAAATACAAGCGTTCAGGAGGTCTAGATACCCTTTCCGACCTACGAGTGTGTGTGTTGAAGGTCCTTCATCTACTTGAACTTCAGGTTCCTCCGTTGGTTCGTTGTTTTCAGGTTGGACTTCATCAAGTTCAACCGTCTATGATCACTACCTTCTGACAAAAATTCTACTTCTAGAAATTTTGCGAAGCGAGCTACGAAGACATTTCGATGCTCGGTATCATAGAACAGATATCCCCTCGTATTTGAGGGATATCCAACAAACCTAAACTTTTGCCCTCGAGGCGAAAGCTTACTTTGCTGAGTTACCCTGACATAGGCAGGACAACCCCAAACCTTAATATAATTAAGATTCGGTCTCCTACCGAACCATATCTCATACGGTGTCGTAGGAACAGCTTTGAAGGAATCTTATTCAAAAGATGTGCGGCTGTTAAGAGACAGTAACCCCATAAGTAATAGGGCAAATCTGTGAAACTCAACATCGATCGGACCATATCCAATAAAGTCCGATTTCTCCTTTCAGATACACCATTGTGCTGTGTGTGTGGTGTACCTGGAGGAGTATATTGAGCGAGAATCCCATTCTCCTTCATATAATCCATGAACTCACCACTCATATATTCGCCGCCTCGATCTGATCGAAGGCATTTAATATATTTACCAGTTTGTTTTTCTACTTCATTTCGGAACTCTTTGAACTTTTCAAAGGTTTCCGATTTATGTCGCATCAAATACACATAACCGTACCGTGACAAATCATCGGTAAAGGTAACGAAGTATGAATAACCACTGTGAGCAGTTTGACTTAGTGGACCACATACATCAGAATGTACGAGTTCCAGTAAGTTAATGGCACGGTGTCCAACACCAGAAAATGGGGCCTTGGTCATTTTACCCTGAATACAGGATTCACAAGTTGGATAGGATTCAATGGTAAGATCTGGTATCAAACCATTCCTAACCAACTGGGTAAGGCGTTTAACGCCAATGTGACCAAGTCTCATATGCCAAAGTTCAGTATTATTAATTTCAGGTAATCTACGTTTATTAACTCCAGTATTTAATATATCTTTTGAAGTTTGCAATGTATAATGACCATGCTGGTTTGGACAACAAAGGATCTGAATATTATTTCTATCATATAAATACAAAGAACTATTCTTAATATTCATACAAAATCCTTCTGTATCAAGTACAACCCGGTACAAAATGACAGTCATGTAACAAAAGTGTCCCATTCGGCAATGAGATCTCGCATACTCCCACTGCAACTGCATCCAAAGAGTCTCCACTCCCGAACCGCAACTGCATCTCCCCTGGCTTCAGCCTCCTACTTTCCTTCAGCACCTGCAACGAATTGCAAATGTGAATGGGACAAGCAGAATCTAAAATCCAGCTGGATGTAACGGCTTCACAAGCCAAAGATAAATCAATAACTGGAAAAATAAAAGTACCTGATGTAGATGCTCTGTCTCTCCTGATCTGAGCAATGTAATCTGGACAGTTTCTCTTCCAGTGCCCGACCTTGCCGCAGTGGTGGCATTTGTCTTCAGAAGCCCTTTTGGGCTTGCTATCTTCGCCTGCTGTGGAGGACCGAAGGCCTTCTTCTTCTTCCCTTTCTTCTTCTTTCCCTTGGACCATCCTTGGGAAGAAGCGCGAAAGAGAAGTAGATCTAGGTGGGCGAGTCGGTACTCCCTTCTTCAGATCCTCTTCTGCCGTGAGCAACATCCTATGTAGCTCCTGGTAGGTGCAGACTGTCCCGTGCATGTTGAAGTACATCACAAACTGGCGGAATGAAGAAGCTGGCAGAGAGAACAAGAATGACACTCCTACCGAGAATGTCATTCAGGATGAGATTATGTTGCCTCAATTGATCGATCAAATCGATCATTTGAAGAACATGTGGGCTAACACTTGCCCCTCATCCAGACGCGCATGGAACAGTTCCATGGCGACCTTGTGAACAATAACCTGTTCCTGGTTCTCGAACGATTGTCTTAATCGCGTTATCATACTATAGGAATCTGATGTTCCATAGTATTGTTGCTTGAGTTTCGGAGAGAGCGAACTAAGGATGTATGATTTAACCCTTAAATCATCATTCTTCCAAGCTTCAAAAACTTGGCGTTCCTCCTCCGAAGCATCCTCACCCACTGCAAGGGGTAAAGGACCCTCAAGAACATAACCCAACTTTTCGGAATCGAGGACAATCCTCAAATCCAATTCCCAGTCTGCAAAGTTCTCAGCGCCTTTCAGTTTGTTCGCATCTAACATACGCGCAAACTGGTTTGTGGATTGACCCGCCATCGCAAATCTATCATATAGATCACGAAAAACGGTTAGCAGAAATAAAGCAGTTTCATATAATATCAAAAGCATAAACTAGATCATGGATTTTTAATCTAATATGCCCCTCCCACTAAATCATGCAATACTGTAATCCCAAAACAGAATACAAATATTTAATAATTAAATTAAATATAAATAGTGAAAAGTGGATCCCGTGAATATATTTCGGCTCACAGCAGAGGCACGGTCTCGCCTACGTATATTCATCAGGTAGACAACTCATTTGTCAATCATTCACTAATGACTCCTAAGAACCGGTCCTGGCCGTTTCTCGTTGTCGCTGCGAAGGCAGGCCCACAAGGAGACGTACCAAGGTTAAACTCGCCAATGATAAACTCAAGTTACTTACGTAATCCTGACAGCTAGGGCACGTTCAGAATTCCGCTTTCGCTTGAATTTATCTAGTATCTGATATACATCCGGTATAAATAAATCTTTATCGGCTACACCCTCACAGCAGAGGCACGGTCTCGGATGTAGTCACAAAGAGATATTCATAAACCGTATTGACAAGACGGACCATATAACATGCATCAAATACAAATTACAATTTAAACCTTATTATTAGGGATTTTCCGCTAAGTGTCATACACCCTAAATCTAATCAATTAGATCCTAATAAGCATGCATAAAGTCTAGAAAACATGTTTAAACATTGATTCAATGAAGGCTAATCATATTAGGTGGCCTAGAATCAGACTCGCTCTGATACCATTTTGTTGGGTTATTCGGGTCGGGCGCAGCGGAAGCGCGGGTTGGGGGGCGCAAAACGTATTTCAAAACTTTTTCAAAATACCGAGTAAATTATTCAATATCTAATATGAATAATCTATTCGTGTTCCACCCATAAACTAAAACATTACTCACATGTATGATCCGAAAATGGAGTAATAATCTGACCACAAAAGTGCCGACCACATTATGTCCGACCAGACGAGGACCGACCACAAAAGTGCCAACCACATTATGTCCGACCAGACCACAAAAATGCCGACCACAATGTCCGACCAGCCGAGGACCGACCAGCCGACCAGCCGAGGACGACCAGCCGAGGACCGCCAGCCGACACCGAGATGTCCGACCAGCCGAGGACCGACCAGCCGACCAGCCGAGGACCGACAGCCGAGGACCGACCACATTCAACAGACGAATATTTTTCATGCATCATACAAATCCAAATACTCAACATAAATGAAAAGCCAAAAGGTGGTACAAGGTCAAAAACCTTGAAACCAATACTTAAATCATGTTTCTAAAACACCATTCTTCCATCCAATCAAAGTCTCAACACAATGAAACAACTCAAGATCAAATCTAGGTCATCTAAGAGTGGGTCAACAACTCTAGATTAGCAACTTGGTTTCCAAAACCATAAAAGAAAGTTTATTACTACAATAGTTATACACTTCCTTCATTACACATGCTTCACACTTCATCAAAACTTCCATCAACAAAAACACAAGAAATAAAGAAAGAAACATCCTAAGAATGTCATATATTAAAGCCTAGAACCTAAGGAACAAATTCCTTACTAATAGCAAGTTCAAGAAACTTACTAAAAATCCAAGCTTTTTGATTTTGTTTTCTTTTCTCAAGCTTCCTTTTGTCTTTCTTCAATGGAGTTTTTATGTTTTTGTAAAGTGTATTAGGTTATCTAAATGAAGATGAAATGAAAACAATATATACTTGTAATGATTTGCCCTTGGCCGAAAATCACAAGCATTTACCCAATTTTTCATTTCAATTTCATTTCAAAACATTTAATCAACTTGCATAAATATCAAAAACAACTTTAATGATATTTATATAAGTCAACAAAAGCAACTAATACCATTTACTTAATATATCCTAATGTAAGATTTATATTTTAATTAATTTAATCATTTAACAATTAAACAATCAATTAATTAATCAAATACAAATATATTAAATATATGTATAATATTTACATTAAATATTAAAAACATATATTCATTTAGGATATAAGTCAAATAACTCATTTTGACTATTAATTAATGTGTATTTAAATTAATCAAGTATTAAATGTAAATACACAATAATTAAGCAAATGACTATCTAGTCCTTTAGCATGTATCTTGCGTTTAACCTTTAAACGACTTTATAAATAATCAATATTATTTATTAATGTTGCTCTAGTGCTCTACGAGTATGTTTCATTATTGAGACTCTCTAGATTCAGGTATATCCGTCACGAAATCAAATTTCGTGTCCATAATCTATCCACCCGTAGATTATGACGATCACGGATAATCTCGCTGAACCATACAGGTCGAGGTCATGGCAAATGTATAATTCCTCCGTCACAGGTATCCGGATAAATCCCAGAGATATAGATGTAAACGTCAAATCTCTATGGGGATTATCCAGTCGACTATTCTATTAGCAATCTCAAAAAGAATGTTTAGAACTAGCTTCTAAACTTACCACGGGCCCATGGTTTTATCTGATTGCTAATCATATGGACTACCTATGCTCTGGTACACAGAACTGACGGATCCTATCTTGATACACATAGGACACCCTGAGGATCTATCTACACCCAACGAACAGGCGGAGGTCTGATCTAAATAGATCGGTGACGTGACTGCCATCTAAGTGTAGAAGATGTCTCATGTGCCCACAATGGCATCTCAAGTCTAAGAATCACAAGTGCTACTCAACCCAAGAAGATTCTTATTGACGCTGGTGTACCATCCATTAAGAATCTTCGGTGAGTCGTTCAGTGTTTATCCACTATAAACACCTACACGTCTATACTAGTCTCCAAGACTAATGGTTCATTGAGAAACCATTGGAATCATATATTCCAGTATACGACATGTACCGGTCTCAACGGGTTACTATACTGACCAAGTAGTGTAAACCTTGACCAGGAACTGTCTGAGAATGACAACGTCATGATACTTCTCAATGTCCGTTGCGACGCTTTTGCAACTGTATCATGACTAATCATTCTCGGGTCATTACGCCTTTACCATATAGAAATATAGATTATATTATAGAAACTGCATATATTATTACTAATAATAATGTTTTACAGAAGTATTTAACAAAATACAACCGGGAATTGGCGCTCTGAGCACCAACCCCTACAAATGATGCGGCATCCATACCGACAAATGAGGTTCCGAGCTATGAACTTTGCCATATTGCTTCGCTGTAAACATTACGGAAGGATTCGGCTTCCACCCACTTGAGAAGTGAGAAGTAATCCACTGCTAATACTATGAAGCGATGCCCATTAGATGCATTCGTCGAATTCCCTGATCATGTCAATCCCCCATGCTGAGAACGGCCATGGCTCTGACAGCCCGTGCAATTCTGTGTGCGGTAAAGTGATTCAGATTACCATGTGCTTGACAGTCATGACAGTGTTACCATCTTCGCGCAGTCTGTCTCCATGGTTGACCAATAAAACCCCTGTCTCAATATCTTGCGGGACAAGTTCAACCCATTCATGTGCGGACCACATACCCCGGCATGTACCTCTTCCATCACTTCCGAGCTTCTTCTTTTCTTAAACACTTCAACTGAATACCGTTTGCCTGCCTCTTGTACAGTTCCCCTCTCAGAGTCACATACTGGGAAGCCAACTTCTGAATGGCTATTCTGTCTTTTCTGCCGCCCCTTCCGGGAATTCACCATGTTCCAGATACCTCTGAATGTCATAATACCAAGGCTTACCATCGTCAACCTCAACTTCCAGAATTCTTTCTATCTCATAAGCAGGTTACTTGCTGTCGTCAGTATCAACGATCTCATCACTAACTTCTCTGGATTTTCCCAAGTTGCTGCAAGTGTAGCCAATGCATCTGCCATCTGATTCTCTTCCCTCGGTAGGTGCTGAAACTTACACTCGGGGATATCCTGTGCCATTTTCTGAGGTGAAAAAGATAAGGCTTCAACCGTTCTTCCTTCAATTCCCATTCTCCTCGCATCTGCTGGACTACAACATAGAATCTCCGTAGATTTCCACACTCCCGGCCTTGAAGGCTATCAATGCTGTCAAACCAAAAGCACATGCTTCATACTCGGCCATGTTTTTAGTCACTCTGAATGTCAACCTCTTGGCCAAAGGCAAAGTCTCTCCTCGGGGGTTACTATCACGATCCCAATTCCGGGTCCTTTGTAATTCACTGCTCCGTCAAAATACATCTTCCATCTCTGAACTGTTATTGCCTGAATCTCTTCATCTGGAAACTCAAACTTATACTGATCCCCCTCAACAGGTTGCAATGCTAGAAACTCCGCTACTGCTCGTCCCTTGATCACTTTGGAGGTGATATACTCAATGTCGAACTCTGTCAACAATACCAACCATCGGCCCAATTTTCCCACTAGTGAAGGCACTGAATGAAGATATTTCAGAGGAATCTCTTTTGCCACCACCTGGATCTTGTAAGACTGGAAGTAATGTCGCAATTTTCTGGAAGCCCATACCACTGCAAGACAGATCTTCTCGACCTCCTGATATCGAGCCTCATACGGGAGCATCTTTTTACTCAGATAATAAACTGCATGTTCTACCCCTGTCTCATCTGCCTGTACCATCATACCCCCCAATGCTTCTGATTCTATAGCCAAGTACAATATCAAAGGTTTGCCCGGCCTCGGAGGTTTCAATACGGGTGGCTTCACCAAGTATTCTCTGATTCTATCGAAGGCGGTCTGACACTGTTCATTACATCTCACTGGCTGATCTTTTCTCAACAGTTTGAAGATAGGCTCACATACCGCTGTCAACTTGGCAATAAACCGACTGATGTACTGAATCTTCCCCAAGAATGCCCTGACTTCCTTTTCTGTCTTCGGTGCAGGCATTTCTGTGATTGCCTTGATCTTCTCGGAGTCTACCTCTATTCGCCCATTCCCACTGTATGACCAAGCAATTTCCCTGACGTCACCCCAAACACACATTTCTTGGGATTAAGCCGCAGGTTATATCTGTCAACCTCTGAAGGAACCTTTCCAATGCCTCAATATGCCCAATTCTCGTTTCTGATTTCACCATCATGTCATCCACATACACCTCAATCTCTTTGTGCATCAAGTCATGGAATAGTGTAGTGGCCATCCGCTGATAAGTAGCTCCTGCATTCTTAAGCCCAAACGGCATTACCTTGTAACAATAGGTACCCTACTCGGTAACAAATGCAGTCTTGTGTTTATCCTCCTCAGCCATGAGAACCTGATTGTACCCTGAAAATCCATCCGCAAATGAATACATAGCAGACAAAGCCGCACTGTCAACCAGAACATCTATATGCGGCAAAGGGAAATCATCTTTCGGACAAGCTTTATTGAGATCTCTGTAGTCTACACACATTCTGACTTTCCCATCTTTCTTCGGTACCGGTACTATGTTAGCCAACCATTCAGGGTATTTTACCACTTCCAGGAACCCCACATCTATTTGCTTCTTAACTTCCTCTCTGACTTTCTCAGCCCATTCTGGTCTCATCCGTCGAAGCTTCTGCTTTACTGGCCTCATATTCGGATAAGTTGGTATTGTGTGCTGGGCAATGTTTCTGTCTACCCCGGGCATGTCCTCATAAGACCAAGCAAATACTTTGGCATATCTGACCAACACTTGTTCTAGTTTCTCCCTCTCTTCGGAGGTTACTTCACTTGCAATCAAAATTTCTTTGGGGTTCTCAAGTGTGCCCAAGTTAAATGCAATAGTTCTGGCTGAACTGATGTCAAATATGCTGGATTCATGCAGAGTGAATGGAAATGACTCAGGCAAGTACGCAAAAGAAATGTCTTTATTATTGGATAATGCGGGAGTACACTCAAATAAGTCAGGAAGGTAAATGTCTTCATCATCAATAGACACTTCTTCCTCTGCAATCAGGTCTTCTTCAGGCTTCTCATCTTCCAGAGTCAGGCTCTCTAACTTCATCAATTCCTCCTCCCAAATCTCTGTTTCCACAGCTTTTCCAGTCAATGGTTTCTCACCCAACAAATCCTGGAAGATCTTAAACCCAGGCACCACAATCCCATTGACTTTCACAGGTTCAGGCTCTCCTTGATACCCTGAAGCTTTCACAAAGCACTCCATCAGTTTCAGGCCCTTTTTCTTGACCTTCGGCTTTCTTCGTCAGATTTGTACCCCAAACCCTTCCGAGTAGTCTGTCCTCTGAAATCCGGCAACTTTGAACCTTTACCGGCTCAAAACATCTTCTCCATAATCCTAGCCACCTAGGATCCACCCACTCCTCAAAAGTGGCTGATACCTGGAACCTTGTGAAAGGTAGTATCTCCAAGGCAGCCACGGCATTATCTAACTCAGCCCGGATGGTAACAATCTCTCCCTCATACGGGAATCTGATCATCTGATGCAAGTGGAAGGCACGCCCCCAAGCTTGTGAAACCAAGGCCTTCCCAGCAATAAGGCAAAAGTGGCTGGGATGTCCAGCACTGTGAACTCAACCTCATCTTCAATCGGCCCTACCTTGACCATAGCCACAAAGGTACCCTCAACTCCCCGCTTACTGTCATCATAAGCTTTAATAGTCATACTGGAGGGGTCCAAGTCTGTTGCTTTCATACCCAATCTTGCCAGAATTTTCAACGGGCACACATTGATGGACGAACCGTCATCCACCATCACACATGAAGTTTTCTTGCCCCTCACTTCGGCCCTGATAAATAGAGGCCTATTATGATTCCTCCCCTCCGGCGGGAGATCATCCTCAGAGAAAGATATCTGCAAAGCTTCCTTCTGAACTGACCCAACAAACATTGCGGGGTTGGCATCCTCCGGTACCACAATCTTGCTCAAGCCTCAACCATAGCCTGTCTATGCTCGAGATGCACATAATAGTTCCCAGATACTGACTTGTGCTCTAGTCTTCCTCAATTGCCTCAGCACTATATCCCCTTCAGTATTTTCTGCAGCCTCAACCACTTCTCTACCATCTGTCAAAGCTTCCTTACCCTTTTCGCCATATCATTATAAAAACGACCGCTACGTGTCATTCCCCTTACTTCCTCCTCATCACTGCTAGAGAAATCAAGCCAAAAGTCCTTCTTCTGCTCAAACTCATCCTCACTAGTGCTATCCCAGATTCCCAGGCAAAAGGCTTGAGGGTGAAAGGATTTTAGGACAAGGTCTTCTGGAAGGCCAGAATTGATCATATAGGCTGGTGGTGGTACGGCACGGTAGTTAGTGGGTAAGGGGTTTCTGTGTGTATCGGGCTGTTCTGTTTCTGGGTTGGGTATTTTTGGAGTCTATTAGGTCTTGGACTTCATGGCGAAGTCGGGCGCAGTTGTTCGGTGTCATGGCCTTTTTGTTGGTGGAAGTGGCAATAAGGTTAGGTTATAATGTGGTGGTAGGGGGTTGGGTAATGGTTTGGTATCCAAGGGTTTCAAAAGCCCTTGCCTCTTCAACTTCTCTAGCACCTTAGACAGGGGCCTTCCCAAGTTGGAAAACTGCCTGTTCCGGATAGCAGCAACTTCAGCAGAAACGGGCTTGTTCCCGATGTTCCCCCAATGGGCTCCTGTTTAGCCATAGATTTTCTATTCTCGGCCTCTTCTTCCTCAATATCCATGACAGTTTCCCTCAACTGCCGAAAGTCTGCAATCATGGAGGTCATCCTCCTCAACTTGCCATAAATGGAGGGCTTGGTGCCCTTGATGATCATCTTGATCTGATCCTTCTCCGAAGGCCTAGTCTGCATTTTCAATAATTGACCCCTCCACGGTCCACATACTCCTTAAAACTCTCCTCCGCTTTCTGCTTAACATTCTCCAGATCACGGAGTGACAAATCAATCTCCAAGTCAGTGACATACTGCTTCAGGAAGGCATCAGCTAACTCCCTCCAATCTTCCTTCACCTTCTTCTCCAAACTGTGGTACCATACCACGGGAGCTCCTTCAAGTGACATTCCAAACATTTTCTGCACCTGACGCTGAGACAAGCCAACTGAACTCATAACTGATACAAACTGTCGGAGATGCACCCTCGGATCCCCGTTCCCGTTGAACTTCGCCATATCTGGCATCTTGAACTGTGCAGGCAACTGTTCCTCAAAAGTCAATGTGTCATAATCCAGCAGATCCTCATTCTTACCCCTCATCTTGCGGGTAACCGACTCAACCTGATCCCGAAGTTTCTGTAGCTCTGTCTGAGACCCAGATACTCTGCCTGCTGCATACTCTGCCATATCATCATCAAAAGCGGGGATATCATCCCCCAATCTGTTCGGAGATTCCTCTTGCCTCACATCCCCAGAATTAACCCTGGCACGAAACCCAGCTAAACCAGCCATAGCAGTAGTCAAAGCCTGCAACTGTTCAGTGATCTGGCGAGACCATTCTCTAACTGATCCATACGGGACACCTCATTATCGGATTCACTCATACTTGTTCTTTTAGTGAGCCTTTTCCTTCTCTAACCCAAACGGTATCTATGTTGTCTTTTAGAGACATAGACGGTGTTAACATGATATATGGATGCATGAGGTGCATGAGATAATGTAAAGTATAACATACTAAATTAAACAAAATTTCCAAACAGATCGGATTCATCATTTTAGAAGCCTTTGGGACAACTGTCATAAGAGTGAACCCGCTCCAGTTTAAATGGCCCAACGAGTTCATGTCTTATGGCAAAAGCCCAACTAAATCCAAATGATAATATTCGAAAACAAGCACAAGGTGGCTCACCAACACTTAGACGCCTTCGGCCCAATAGCCATGAAATACGTTCTTGTCCCAGTTTAAATGGCCCAACAAGCCCATATTCCATGAGAAATGGTCCACATGGATCCAAACGATGATGTTCCCAAACATAAGCATAGAAGGGAGAGATAAAGCAAACATAACATAATAATAACAACTCATTTCAGAAGCTTGGGCCCAATTGTCATAAGATACAAACTTGCCCCAGTTTAAATGGCCCAGCAAGCCCGCATTTCTGACAATAGTCCAACTACATCCAAATGAGGATGGTCCACAAGCACATACTCAAGGAAATAATTGCTACTTTAACCATATAAACCAGTCTATGGGTGGATTTGCAAGAGTATGGACAAAGGCTCTCACTGGCGAAGAATAGCCCACAACTAGGTCTCCCCACTCAAGGGTTCAAGCGACCAAGTGAGCGTATCCCTTTTTTATACACTAAGGTACGTGCCAATGAGCTATGGTGTGTGATGGACTGTCAAATGGATTTCCCGTTGTAGATCCCCAGAGGGAAGGTGGAGCGAGGCTCACTTAAATACCAAGCCTCTTAGGCTCTTATCGCTTGTTGTCAGGAATAAACAACGAGTCCTTAAATTAGTCCATCACAAAGGCTACGAGTAGATGGCCATATAGGTGTCCTCACAGCTTTTCCTTCTAGAAAGGTAGTGTAGTGAGTGAAGGAAGACACCAAACCATTACCTAACCTCAAAGTGCCCTTGATTAAACCCTCACTTATCCACTATAGACATGGCCAATTAAAACATAAATCCACTCATTACAAGACAATATTTCGGGGCCAACTTTACAACAGGACCTGAGCGACGCCGTTCCTAGGCTCGCGGCCTAGTTTGGGAAGTACTGAATAACATGGAGTCGCCACCCGGTGTGAACCGGGACAAAGATTTAAGGCCGCACTCACCCCTCGAAGGGAAGACCTCAAACCGTTGGGTTCGGAATGGTCCCTTACTTATGTCACTTGTAATGAAAGGATTCATGTAATAATTTAACTAAGCTTAAGTAACACTTATTTCCTATAGTATCATGCTTCTAAATTCTCATGTGAAAGTAAAATCATGTACGCATTTCACATATATCTTAAATTCAAATTTGCATGCTTAACATATATCAAGATAGCAACGAACATACAATTTTGCATATTACATTCAAGGAAAACACAAGCACACAATTGGCACTCTTCCAAATGGTACGTGGAATTGTAGCCCAAGTACAGACCGCACTACCGTCCATTCGGAGTCGGCTACGGAATTTACGTCTGGGTTTCCATCCGATATACCGCAAGAAACAATACCCAAATATTACATGACATAGCATACGAATTGTAAACATTGACACATTTGCATAAGAAAGATCAAACAATAGGCAATTATGCATGGATATGATAAGACAGACTCAGTTCAGTGTGTGCGTTCGTGTTCGTGTAGCGTTCGTAAACGCGTTCGAACGGAAATGGAACAGAATGCTCACGTTCGAGTAGCGTTCGTAAACGCGTTCGAACGGAATGAAACAGAATGCTCACGTTCGAGTAGCGTTCGTAAACGCGTTCGAACGGAAATGAAACAGAATGCTCACGTTCGAGTAGCGTTCGTAAACGCGTTCGAACGGAATAGAACGGAACTGAGACCTATGCATGATAAGGCAAAAATTTATGCGCGTTCGAGTTGCGTTCGTGAACGCGTTCGAACGGATACGGACCTGATGCAATACATAAACAGGAAATAAAAGGGCGCGGCGAAGCACTGCCGTAAAGGTGACCTTTGGGGCTCTTGATCTCTCAAAGAGAGGACCTTTAGACCAACATGCTAAGCCCATGCGCGTTATATCACACATGCAAGAATAGAACCAATCATATCAACCAAGTATGCCCGATTGAACGCATCTTACATCCAATCCGAACACACGTCAACCGGCGCGGCAAAGCATCGTGGTAAAGGGCTTTTAGCCCCTCCCCATAGGGGATCTCACAACACACTTACTAAGCCCATGCGCTCGATTTTGACTATACATATGAAAATAAAGATAATAATATCAAACTAAGTATGCTCGACGAACGTATCTTGCGTCCAACCGAACATACATCAACCGGCGCGGCGAAGTAGTGTCACGAAGGTGGCCTTTTCGGCTCTTTGTCTCACAATGGAGGACCTTTGGACTAACTCACTAAGCCCATGCGCTTGGTTGAATCATACAAAAATAAACAATATATTGAATTCGAGAGAAAACTAAATAAAACAAAAAGCAACACAACGAAAGAGAGATGGTGCCGTTTACTCAAGCGGTACGTGGAGTTGTGGCCCGAGTACAGATCATATTACCGTCCATTCGGAATCGGCTATGAAATTTATGTCCGGGTTTCCATCCGATATACCGCGAGAGTTGACACATCTCTCATTCATCTAATGCCCACGACATATTACATCTCATAATCCATGCATATTTACATACTCAAAAATCACAACACACATTTCAACATTACAATCATACAAGAAATACTTAATAACTAATGCGAAAAAAAAGAAAACAAGTGTGAAAGATACCCTCAGGTCTAACCTTTTAAGCCGTCTCTCGGACTCACGTTCCACGAAGATCGAAAGGGGGGTAAAGCTCCGCAACTTTTCTGGTCCCTGGTTCAACGTCCTAGCTCACTGCTTCGCTGCTTTGCTTATTGTTCGAACTCCGTTCTGCTCCTATTCGGCTCCTGTTTTGCTGCTCACTGCACGGGCTACCTGTTTCAATGTTTTCAAAGAACTATTCCAAGTGTGTGTGGGTTCTTAGTGCAATTAAAAGTGATTATTTTTAAGGTTATCTATGTAGTTTCTAAGTTACTGTTTTTTTTTTTTTAGGATTTTGGGCTACTGTTTTAAGGCAATCTAGGAGGTTGTTTTGGCGTGTTTTAGAATTCGGCTATGGGGGAGTTTGGGTTCGGCTATGGAGGGTGGTCTTTGGTGGTTTCTTTGTTTTCTTTTGTGTGTGTATGAAGTGTTTCTCTTGGATGTGTTTTTGGTGTGTAGAGAGAGTCTAGAGAGATTTCGAGAGAGCTTGGGTGTGAATGGTTGTGTGAAGGAGAGGAATGGCCTTGGTTAGGGGTTGTGTTTATATAGAGAATGGCTAGGGTTTACAAGGGAAGGGATTTGTTCCAAATTAGGAGAGAGATGAGAAAGGTATACACAAGATTGAGGGGGGACAAGATATTTTATTTTAAGAAGTTGTAATATTTAATTTGTGTGGTTTAGGAATACAAATATTTATATGGTAGATATCTTTTAGATTAGGAAGTCAAATATATGATTGGATTTAATTGGTTAAGATTGATTTTAATTTGGTATGATTATATTTTGATTTCGTGTGTGATTTGTTTAATTTAGGCATGATTTTAGTTTAGTTGGTAATTGATTATTTTAATGGTAAATGATTTAAATGTTTTATTTAATGTTTATATTTAATTTAATATTTAATTATTTAATTTGGGATGTGTTTTATGGGCTTTGGGGAGCTAAATGGGCTGGGTGCAGGCTAGCAGCAAAACCAGAATTACCGACACCGTTCGAACGCTCCCTCGAACGCTACACGAACGCCCGCAATCTGTTTTCCGTTCGAACGAAGTAACGAACGCAGCACCAACGAAGACAGTGAGCTTGCTTATTCTGAATTTCCCCTTCCGATATCCGTTTCCCGCGGCATCCGTGACTCAAAAGGTAGTTGTCTCCAAATAAGACTCCTCATCGGGTTTCACATGCGAAAATGCAATGCCTACACTATTGTAATTGAAAGTACCGTAAACTTCCAGGAAGTTGCTGATGTGGGCATTAGGATCTTCAGTTGCATTCCCCTCAAACTGTACTGACTACTGAATCATCTGAATGCATGTTTTGATGTCACACGCATTTGCTGGTAAGGGAGGAAGTAAAATACAGGAAATGAGGCCGTCCACCACTGGAATGGTTCTGTCTTGAATGGGAATTGGTGGTGAAACTTCTAAAGGTTCAGGTTCCATGTTAACGATTGCTTCTTGGCCATCTCGTCTTTCCCTTTTAAACATTATGATGGTTCTTTCAATCTCTGGGTCAAGCGGTCGGATTTCAAAGCTTCTGGTTCATCTCATGTAGTGTCTGAGAACCTGAAACACAAGAAAACAAAAACAATAAGCAAAAATAAATTAGACAATAGTAACGTATCTAACCTTAAACTAATAGTGAAAGATAAATAAGTCCCCGGTAACAGCGCCAAAAACTTTACCGGCGTAATCCCACGCGTATAACACAAGCGCACGTATCGTTCAAGTACTATAAAAA
The DNA here is from genome assembly GCA_019454045.1 of Zanthoxylum bungeanum. Classification (NCBI taxonomy): domain Eukaryota; kingdom Viridiplantae; phylum Streptophyta; class Magnoliopsida; order Sapindales; family Rutaceae; genus Zanthoxylum; species Zanthoxylum bungeanum. The sequence continues at coordinate 141,449 of SKCR01032193.1, forward strand.
GTATCGATCCCACGAGGACTTAAAATCTTTTGTTATCAATTTTTGAAGTTAAATGTTTACAAGTATCTAATGGATTAATTGTTTGATTGGGCGGTGAGTTTAAAATTAAAACAAGTAAATAAATTACTTGAAAGTAGATTGAAGAAAATTCAAATTTATAAGACTATACAGGGTTGTGAATCCTTCCAATATCTTTTTAAAAGATGAAGTGGTTATTTTACTTTTGTGTAATATATTGGTTTATTAACCTGGAACACGAAATTATGGAAAAGCCTCTTCCGATGGTCAAATACAAATACCTAGTATAACCCAATTAATCATATTCATATGTTTACCAAGTTATCTGAATTCATTAAGATTAAGTTCCAATTATGGCCACCTTCGCCCGACAGGTATATTTCTATCCTGTAAGGAAATCTATTAAAGGGTTATCTATCCTCAAGGAAGATCGTTGGCTATTGAGTCTAAGGTCTTTAACCTAAAATCTCTTTTCCAAGTTCATTTTAAGTTTACCAGTTCAATTTTATTAATAGCCAGTTAATAAAAAGCATTAGGATTAAGGTTCAATAAATAAACCTTTATATTACCCAAACTGTAATTTAACCCCTTATAAACCGATGATATTGGATTTCATCACAACCCCAGATAACTGGCTTAGTTACGACACATATTTACGAGTAGTAAAAACTTAACTAAAAGAAAAGACATAAAGTAAATGCTGGAAATTAAATTACTGGAAAGTAAATTACTGGAAAGTAAATGCTGAAGTAAAAAGTAAAAGTACAAAGAAAATGCTGAGGTAAAAGGATCCACTTTTATTACTACTATTTTAGATATCTCCCTTGATATAATATATTAACTTTGCGTGATAATTACCAACCATCCATATAGGTGGTATCCTAATTAAGTCAAATTAATAATTAATTACCAACCGACCAACCAGGCGGTATCCAGGCTTAGTCAGGTTAAAACCAATTTATAATTAATTACCAACCAAACAATATGGCGGTATCCTCATTAAGTCAGGTTTATTATATTATAATTGAGAGAGATTAATCTAAATAGCAATAATAAAAGCTTTACCTTTTACCCCAGCAAGGGGGAGTTACCTCTGCATTGCTTGAAAAGTAAAAACTGAAAAGTAAAGAAAATAAAGTACGAAAGAGGAAATTAATTACTGAAAGCTGTAAATAAACAAACAAGATACAATCTTCTTAGTTATTCTTAAGGAATTTCAAAGAATAAAGTATGAATTTAAAAATGAAATGGCTTGGTATTTATTGGCAAAATTTTGTCTCCATCAAATCATCCACCAAATGCTTCACCAAATCCATTATTAATTTCTATCATGTTTTGTGGGAGCTTGACTATTTTTTATTATTTATTTATTTATTTGCTTTGAAAATGACTTTAATAATTACACATAACACACTTCGGGATGTTTTATCCATTTCGGTCATGAAATCTTCAGAATTCGAAATTCTTTTGTTCTTCAAAGTTGTAGATCTTTGAGTCTTATTTAATCTGGAACTTGAATCAGCTCAATCCGATATCGGAGTAAACAGTTATCCCCAAAATATGATAGTTGCATAAAACTAGAATTTCCGAAACTGCACTTCGTTAGAACGCCCTTTCAAGTTTCCAATCTTCAAAATTAAAATATCAAGTCCAATTTTTGCCCTTATTTGACCCACATTTCATCCTAAATGATTTCATTGAGTCCCAGTATTATTTTATCTGCAAAATAAACTAAAACACATCAAAACGTTCATCAAACCCGAGAAACTAAACAAAATATTAAGTAAAAGGGGCGGTAAATATTGATATATTTTCCGCTCATCAGTTCTCAACCTTAGCAAAAAAATCCTTGAACTTTTCAAAGGTACCTGATTTATGCTGTATTAGGTAAACATGTACATATCTAAAATAATCATCAACATATGTGACAAAATATTCATAATCACGAAATATTCAGCCACAACCACTGACATTACCTTGCGAGCATTCCTTCTCCCCGTTTCTCGATTTCCTTCCATGCTAACTACTCTATTTCCATTAGCAATATCTTCCCTCTTACTGGCCCCCCTAATCTTACTCCCATGTCCATTTCTCTAACTTCTCAATTTTCTCAATCAAGATTTTCATAAAGGCTTGCATCACCTCCATTTATTTTCATGCGTTCTCCCTTCCCAATCGTAGATTTCTTTCATTGTTTCCATCCACTCTTTAGTCGCAGACTCCAAAGCTCTATGGTTATTGTCTCATGCCATCGTCTTAGCGTGTTTGCTGCTTTTCGTTCTCTTCCCCACAGATGGTGCCAACTATTGACGTGTGTTTTTGTTCTAAGGGCAATTTTGGAAACCTTCCCCTCGAACAAACCTCCTCCAAGCAGTGAATTTATTTGGTTTGTAGGGAACCAGAAATAAACTTGGTAAGCAAATAAGAAAATCACAGAGATTTATGTGGTTTGACGGAGAGTGGCTCCAACCTACGTCCACGGGAGAAAAAGGGGATGTGTTTGTATTTATTTTATGGTCAGAAAACGACCGGGTTTGCAAATCTCTCGGGGGTCGGGTATCGACCAGCTCTCTCTCTATCACCAAGATTTTATGCTTTTTTTTTTTTACAAGTAATGATATATCCAAATTGCTAACCAAAGAGCCAACCCTTGAATCTGAATCTTCAATTCCTTAATACAGGCTTCCAAATCTATTATTCCACCAATCCATGACGTCAGCTTATGTCACTCTGTCATCATTGCCCCATGCTCCTTTTCCCCAACCACTCGGTAAATAGTTGCCCTGTCATCTGACTCAACCACCCACTGTCAACAGAAACTCATTAGTACAACCTTTTAGCCACTAATATATGTTTTGTAGACGTGACAGCCTGCAGTTCACTTGCTCTGGGAATGCTCCGTCTGTCAGAGTCTTTTCCCAAGGTGAGTCATGGAACAACTCTTATCACCTCAGCCTTCCAGAAGCTCAAACTTCCAAGTTAGGCACACGTCACATGCCCTTCAAGTACATGATATCATGTCTCAACTCTGCACCTGGGGTCGGCGTGTCGAGAATTATGCTTGGTCATACCTTTCCAACTTACCCAATAGGGTCGGGTCGGTAAGAATGACCCCCCTCGGGTCGACTTCTACAAGTGCTCGAATACTGCCAAAATAGTACTACTATTATGGGTCGAGGCGGTATCCCTACTCCTTTCCATCAGCCAGTATTGCCCTCAGTCAGACTCTATCTTACAATGCACCCGGGTCCCTCATCTGACTTCAGCTTTTCTGGGCTCTCGTCATTCTCTTCCAGTCAAGTACAAACCCCAAACTACCATTCCTCGGTACTCAAACTTCCCCAGTATGGAAAATCACCATCAATAAAATACAAGCTTTTCTCCGAGGACAGACCAAAAAAAGGATATTTTATGAGTAAAGAGCAAACGTACAGCTCATAACAGCAATACCAATATCTGTTTATTGAACATAATGATGAGCTATAGCTAAAAAAAGAAAAGCAAAAAAAAAAATGTATGATGATTTGATGAGTCAGTAAACTGTCAGATTCAGGTTTTGTACTTTCTGCTGTTTGTATATAAAATATAGGCCAACAAACAATGAACATTTCAGATCTTTTGATGCCAACTACTCTAGAGAAAGACAATATTCAATGGCCTCACATCATATATAGAAATCAAATCTTGCGGGTCTTGCTATATTTCCATTAATATTGTCATAACAGCCCCGACTTTATCCACAACAATTTGGTTTACAAATGATTTGCAGATCAAACTAACGATTCTGATCAATGCTTGTACATGCATTTTCCAAGTTTCAAGTGTGCAAAAAAAAAAAAAAAAAAAAAAAAAATTAATAATAATAATAATAAAAAAATCATACCCAAGATATATAGTACTCAATTAGCTGCCGGTTTCTTTGGCCCTTAGTCACATAGAAAAGGCAAAAAACATACACAAAATTCATATTTTATTGTTTTTAGAATTTACAAAGCTTTCTGTGGATTATTATATGTGACTATCATTACCCTTGAATACAATTTCAAAATAAACTAACCGACTTATGGAAGCCATATGCAATTAAAGATGCACTTTTAAGAATAATCTAAGATTATATTTGGCACTGAGATCCTATGTTATAGTTCAGTTTAGTATAACTTCTATTAATTTAAAATTATGAATTTGAATTTATATAATAAACTTACATTAAATTACAAATAAAATTCTTGTCTAAAAAATAAAAAATAAAATCATTAAATTAAAGAGCTTTGAACTTAAATTTTTAAAAACTTAAGTTGCCTACGTATACTCCAGAGGTGACATGAATCAAAGCTCACGTAGTTCCATTACAATTTTAAGATATTTCCCCATTGTAATTTTATAATTCTTTAATTATCAATCATCATTATCAGTGTCTGTTGATCCTTCAGCTCCAATTCCGCTTGCACTTCTAGATGCATTGTCTAACAAGTCTTCAAATTCATCGGGGACATCTTCTTGTTGCCTCAGATCAGCTTGAGTCCAATCATCCACACATGTTGTTGCTTCTAGAGTGCTTGGATGTAATGAAGACCGTCTAACTTCCAATATATTGCCTCCCATGCTGAAGGCTTGCTCAACCGCAACGGTGGAAATAGGTGCGGCCAATATCTCTTTAGCAATAATTGATAATACATGATATACATTTTGATGTCGGTTCCAGCATTCAAGGATTTGAAAATTTTTACTAACTAAACTTTCAGTTGAAAACTCGAAATTTGTAGATAAATAATTATCTACTTCCAAGTTATTAGTCGTGTTATCCCTATATTTTTTTTATTTCGTTGTAGTAACCAACGATCACATGTGCTAAGTCTTGTTTGCATTATGGGTTCGCTACTACTAGATTTTCCTACTGATTGCAAGTTATATCTTCTAATATAATATTTAAATAACTCTATTAAATCAAATTTTACTTTAGCTATTATTTTTTTAATATCAATTTCATCTAATATTCCTAAAATCCATAGTAAGCTTGTAAAATACTATTCAAACCTTCTAATTTAAATCTAGGATAAAAAAACAGCAGCATTAAGATAAAGTAAATGAATGTCTCTAAAATAATGCAATCATTTTCGTTTCATAAAATTAATAGCTACAAACAAAACAATATCATTAGGATCAGGACTTTCAACATGTTCATCGAGAGTACCAACAATATTCAAACTTTCAAGAATAAATAAATGTGTTGTAGGATAATAAACTCCACTAAAAATATTTGTAGCATCATTAAAAAATTTTAAAATATCTAAAACTTTATCATAAATTTCCCATTGACTCGGAAAAAGTGTGATATGTTGAACATGTTGAGAAAAAAAATTACATAATGCATCTTTTTATTACAAAGCTTGATATAAAAGAAAATAAGTTGAATTCCTACGTGTTGGAACATCTCGTGAAAATTTTAACAATTTAATACAATTTAATTTACAAAACTTGGCTCATTCTCTCATAACTTGAGAATATGACCAAATACAATTAAGTGTTTTCTTAATAGGATCAATGAAATATGATAATTTTTCCAAACGATTGGTTCGTATATTTCTATTAAATAAGTGATTGATGCAGTATTTGCAGATGCATTATCAAATCCAATTGTTAAAATTTTACCTAAAAAATCATATTCATCAAAAGTTACTTTCATCATTCTATAAATATTTTATACAGTATGTTATTCATCAAAAACTCTAAATGCAATAAGTCATTTTTGCATGTTACATGATGCATCAATCAAATGACAAGTCACACCCATGTATAAATGTATTCGCAAATGGTCACTCCAAATATCAGAAGAAAAAAAAAAAAAAAGAAAAAAAGAAAAAAAAAAGACGACCTTTAATATCTCTAAATGTATTATTTAAATAATTTTACCATCTTTGTATAATTTAAAATTTTGACATTTTGTTAAATTTCGAGTCATTCTACAAGCAGCATAATTTAAAGCATTTTGAACGTAATTAGTAAAAGCAAATTTTTTACTAAAATTTAAAGAAAGATATGTCATAGAAGTTAATTTAGCAAATTCTTCTCTATTTTTAGCATCATAATATTTAAATAAATATAAAGAACTCGTACCTCTACTAGATGATGCGTACCTGGCCATGTGATTTTACGTCGTATCAAGTCCAAGCTCAACCGCATGGTGTCTTTCCATGTGCTTGTGCATATTGCCGTATCCACCAGTAAATTTGTAAAAAACCCCACAATAGTTGCATACTGCTCTTGATCTTTCATTTGCAATATCGATTAAATGAAAATGAATTTTGAAAACATCCGAGGAACTAGACTTAACTTCTCTTCTCCGTGAACCGATACTAGGGCCGCTCTATTGGGTTGACACATTTGAGATTGTGTTCTCAGATGAGCTTGTCATTTGTTGTTTAAGAAATTTTAAGGAATTAGAGAATTGAGAATGCTAAATTGTAATTGTAGATGAGAGAAATTGAGAATGAGAGAATTGTAGACATTAAAAGAATTGAGAATTGAGAAATTGATGTGTTGAAATAATGAAAAATGACCCATATTTATACATGTTTAGAATATTTCTGATATACCTAAAATGCCCCTAAATTTAGCCGTTTTATTAATGTTATTAGGGGTAATTTGGGAAATCACATTTATTTTTTTAATTTTTTTTAACGTTGGGGGGGGGGGAGCCCAACGGTTCCCTGCCCCAGCCCAACGGCTACTAGCCGATGGGGATAGTTGGAACCCTGGTTCCAATCTAGTTCCGGTTTGAACTGTACGAACCGCTGGAACGGTTCCTACCGGTTCGGTTGGGCTAAGAACCCTAACCGAACCGGTTAAATTCGGTTTCGATTTCGAAACAGTCCGGTTCCAACTGGTTCGGTTCCGGTTCTGAATCGAAACCTTGGCAGGATCTAGGTATATGCAGTTAGTGACTGACCTTTAGTTATTAATGTTGAGTGAACAATGAGCATTGCAAGATATTTTTTGTATTAAGTTTAAATTTCCTTGTGGAGTATAGCATTAGGTCTTGATGGACATAGATAGGTTTCGAGTGATCAATTAGCATTCTACTTTGGCTCTGGCTTGCTAAGCAAATGATGAAATGGATCTGTTCTTTTTGTTGTGCAAGTTCTATTGTATTCCCTTTGAATGAGACGAGAGAAGGAAAACACGAGTGTAGGCACTGCATTTTTGCATATAAGTCCCGATGATGAGTCTCACATAGAGACACTACCTCTTTAATTATGGAAGCCGCGAAAAACGGACGTCGGAAGGGAAGAGTCAAGAATTGACATTTCTGTTGGATTTAATTTTCTGGATTAGCTTCGGGTTCGCTTATTGGACCTCTGTTTCAAAACACATACCAAGCCCACACACCACCAAACCAAACACCCAAGCCCACCAAAACAAAGCAACCCACGCCCAAATCACCCTAAGCCACACGCCCAACACTTCCCAAATTAAACAAAAATCACATTAAACACATGCATAAATCAAGCCAAATCCCCTTCCTAAATTAAGGAAATCCCTTGGAACCCTTGCATAATTAAACCAAATCATATCCCTATCTAAAAGAGAATAAATCAAATTAAATCAAATCACTTCCCTAAATTAAAAGATTTCATTATCACATACTAATTTAAAAGATATTCCCTTTAATGCACAAATCCTTCTCCTTCTCAAACAAGGAAAGCCCTCATCCCTTTGCCTATAAAAAGAACCCTTCACCAACACATTAAAGGCCTGCCTCATTCTCACGAAAACACAAAGAAAATAACCTAGTCCATTCACGTCACAAACCCCACGCATCAACACCTGCCCCTTCATGCCTAGCCATAGCCTTCACTAGCCCTCAACTCAACATCATAAAACCCCACGCATCAACACCTGCCCCTTCACGCCTAGCCATAGCCTTCACCAGCCCTTAACTCAACGTCACAAGCCCTCACGCAGCAATCAACTACCCTTCACGCGTCCAAACTCCATTCACGCAGCAACCAACTTGTCTTCACGCAGTTTTCCCTTCACGCCAACCCTCCTTCCACGCACCTGGCCCTTCACACACGCACCTGACCCTTCCCGCATCTGACCATTCACGTAACAACACCCTCCAACTCAGCCATTACTTCACGCCAATAGCCTCAAATCAACGCACAAACTAACCTCCCGCTGTCCCCCTCAAATCAACACACAAACTGACCTCCAATAGCCTCTCTGATTCCTAGAAACTGTCCCAAAACTGCACTGAAAACTTCATCAAAAACTGCCCAAAATAGTGACAAAAACCGCACCCCCTAACCCTCCAAAAACCGCAAAAACTGTGGCCTAAATTACCGAAAACAGTGACTATAAAACAACAGTGAAACATAGTGAAAACAGCAGCCCAAACAATGAAACAGCGAGGAAAAATGTTGGATTAGTGAACCAGGAAAGTTGCGGAATATCAACCCTTCCGACGGCAGTGTAACGCGCTTTCGAGAGACGACAAAAGAGGTTAGACCTGAGGGCACTTCTTTATTTATTATTCTTCGTTTTTTATTTATTTTAATATATTATCGCTTGAGAGTCGTTTGTTGATGCATGATGTGAATTCCGGGTGAACGGAATGTGTGTTCTCTTTTGTGGTATATCGGATGGAAACCCGGACGTAAATTCCGTAGCCGAATCCGAATGGACGGTAGTGCGGTTTGTACTCGCGATACAATGCCACGTACTACTTAAGAGACACACGTATTTCGTTTCATCCAAACATGTATGCAAGCATTATTTAGTCTAGTATGTTATTTATTCTTTTTAAGCATGATTTAGTCTAGTATGTTATTTATTTTTTAAGCATGATTTAGTTGTTTATTTTTAAAGCATGATTAGTTATTTATTTTTCGTTTGGAAGTTGCATTATGTTTAGGTTGTTATTTGTTTTCCGCATTATATAATTGAAGTATGTTCATGAGATTGCCGTGTGATTTTATATGCTTGCCATTATAATGACTCATTTTTAAAGCATGCGAACTTAGTCATAGGATTTAGTTTGATGAATGCGGATTAGATCTAAGTTACCTCTGAGCATACATGTTGAGTAGATTCGGTTAGTTTATTACACAAATCATATCATTACAAGTGACATAAGTAAGGGACCATTCCGAACCCAACGATTTGAGGTCTTCCCTTGCGAGGGGTGAGTGCGGCCTTAAATCATTTTCCCGGTTCACACCGGGTGACGACTCCATGTTATTTCTCCGGTTTAGTTCCTCCGTAAGTTATTCCGTACTCCCAACTAGACCGCGAGCCTAGAACAGCGTCGCCGATTTTTGTGTCCTACAATGAGTGAATGCAATAGCTTGAAGAATGTAACTTGCAAACTTTTCCCTCAATATTTCTTTTGGCATTCAATTATTACTATTTTGTACTCAGATTATTTATTGCTCTTTACACTCTGTTCTTGGTGCTAATGGTCTAAATTTTTATGTTTGCTGCAGTCTATTTGAGTATCTATCTGAAAATAATCTAAACTTCCCTGTAATTCACCACATTCACTTTCCAAAGGGAAGTCACGAGTAGGTGGAAGGTCATTGCATCTTCCTGACTAAGATGAAGGATTGAGTAGTTTTGGTTTTATTTTTTTTTTTCTTCTTTTCGGGGATGATTTTGTTTGATGGAGTTAACTGATAATGTGAATATAATATTTCTAATTTTACATTTTCCGAAGACAGCCTATGAGTATGGTGTTGCCCGATGTCGTTGGGCTCAAGCTATCTGGAAAGTTATGCAATAAAGATCAGACCAAGTTTTAATGATGATAGCTATGTTGCCCCTAACAATACTTTTATTTTAAGATGTTTGGATTATTAATGAATTTCAAATTGTAGTTAGTGTTGGCACATATTTGATATTATATTTGAGTTGGTATTTTTTAATGTAAATTTAATGATGTTTAGATTAATGATAGTTGTTCAAGTATATTGGAATTTCATATATATATATATATAATTAATTGTCTAATGTTTATGAATTTTCATTTTTGTTTTATTTTAGTTAATTAGAATTGTAAAAATTTAGAAAATAAAAATTCGTGATAGAAATAAATTGTCATATCTATGATAGATTAGTGATAGAGTTATGACAAGTAAAATTTTGCACGAGTCGTGATAGATTGATGAAAGATTTATGACGAATAAAAACCATCATATAGTGTGATGGTTTTTTTTTATCTTTCACATGATGTGACTGCATATACGATGACACGTATAAAATATGTCATAACTCCCCTCAGATGACAGTTTTTAACAGGCAATGTATGCCTTTTTTCACGTAGTGTCATTTTCATAATAAAAAGTTATTATTTCCTTAACACCCTCTCCCTTTCAAACTCATGCTGGTGACAAAGGAACAACTTTGAGATTGCATCTTCAAACACGATTCATGTTTATATTGCATGATAATGTTAATTACATATAGATTGCATTTATTATCATGATTTGTGTTTGGAATAATTTAAAATAAGAAAACCATAGATGTGGGTATATTGTATCCATGAACTTGAAGTAGGGGTGAGCAAAACCGTTTTCGGTTCCGGTTCCGCATGGAACCGGAACCTACCTGATTAAATAGGGTACCCTATTAATCGGTTCCAATTCGGTTCCGGTCTGGTTCCGAATTACCCTATTTTAAAATATTTTAATGAAAACTACATTCCGATACAAGTCTGTAGGAAAAAACGGGGATCAAATTGGAGTCCGTAAACATGTGAATCACTTTCTTGCCTTGAACAAATGTGTTCCAGTATGTGCATCAACAGCACTAAAAGGGTCATCCAAGATGTAAACATCTGAATCACTATAAACTGCTAGCGCCAGTTAAATCATTTGCTTCTGTCCACTACTTAGGTTCATCCCTTTCTCTCCAACCACACTAAGATCTCCATCGATCCACATCTCAATGTCCTGCCCTGGTTCAATGCACATCCCTCTAATACCTCCTCACAATAAGACTTGTTCATATCCCTGCCAAATAAAATGCTCTCTCTAATGGTGGACAGAAGCAAACTCGATTGCTATATCTCTTGAATATCAACACTGTAAGTGCTGACTTTACTCGTATGCTTATTCGATTAGTGCCAAATACCAGTGTCTTTGAGTTGGTGACTACTGACTTTGCAAAGATTAAATTAAAGCGAGAATTAAAAAGTGAACGATTTCAAGCGGTTCTAAAATCGGTTCCAAAAATCGGTTCTATATTAGGTTCCAGAAACCGGTTCTATGGTCCGGTTCCGGTTCCGACCATTTTGGAACCGGAACCGGACCGTTTAAAATCTGTTCCTCTATTTTGGAATCGGAACCGGACCGGTTACAACCGGTTCCGATTCCAAACCCGAAAAATTGGTCTGGTTCCAACCGGTTCCGGGTGGAACCGGAACCGATGCTCAACCCTAACTTGAAGCATGAAATTTGGGTGTTGTAGTGACCTATTTAGGTGTTGGAGCATATTATACTATGTATTGGTAGCAATTGTTTGTGTGGGTGATGTTGCCATGATTGTAGGTGCATGAGGTTTTCCTTTGTTGTTGCAGGGTGCTGATTATGATCAGACTTGGAATCGGGCTCTCATCGGGACGTAAAACCAAACAAAACTTTCTATCCTAATTTTGCCTTGGACACGTCCCAACCCAGAACGGGCGTGGTGACGTGAGATGTTCAGTTGTCATCCCGATGCGATGCTAATTTTAGGACCTATTTTAGTCTACTTAAGGTCACGTCTCAGTATGTCAGATAACACTTAGAATTTTATTATCAGCAAGGACACATGCATCATTCATATACATGTTTAGGATCGTAAATGTTCATGTACACTAACTTTACTTGAAATCATATTTTATAGATTCTACACAGAGGAATCCATTCAGTTCCACTCAACAACCACATGAGCAGTAGTATTGAACGTTAGTTTTATTAGTGAATCTGATAATTTTCATGTTTTGCAACTTTAATTGTTCCTACAAATTAAACTTATGGTTTTTCGAATATCGAATTTTGATTTTACATGAGCATGTCTTCAAGTTGCTATGGTTTCATGTGAAGCAACCTTAAGTACACGATATGTGTCAAAAGATCATGACAGTTATTATATGTTTCAAGTTATGCCTACACGTTTGATACGTTATTGTAACATCCCGCCTAGGCCAGGATGCTACCGGCAGGAGACAGGCTAACCCTACCTCCATAAGCCCTCTTATTCTAACGAAATTTCGGCATGATATGTTCGTAACATTATGCAACTTGGCTTATAGCCAGCTCCAAAATACAATCTAGTCAAACAACTCAATACATACTCAATCATCAACAAGGCCTCAGGCCTGAACTCAACGAACATAATGTAAAAACTTGGCCTCCGGCCAGAACTCACATGAAAATACACTAATACATAACCATTACTTATAAATTACAAATGCAAAATAACAGTGCAAGGGGCCGTGAGGACCCATAACTCAACCCAGGACTCAAGACTCTGTTGACTGCAGATTGGGGCGATCGACTGTCTTCAAAGTTTTCACCACACTTCTGCTACTGGCCTGCAAAACTACAACTGAAAAGGTGTGAGTCATATTGACTCAGTAAGTAATCATGCAAACATCAACAAATCTAATTTAACTTTATAACTTATATCCATTTATTTTCGTGTTACCCTATTAGTCTTTCATCTGAACATACACTTATATATATTAACTTCTATTAAATCCATATAACTCATCAAATTCTACTTTTTCTGTGCTATTCCGATTCTTCTCCTTACTTTTCTGTATACTCTGCTAATTCTAGATCTGACATTTATGATAGCTTTCTTTCTTTTATTATCTTGAAATATCATCAAGTCCGATAATTAAAACTTATTTCTGTTAACTATCTAATCCACTACCACTATCCATGGTTACATGCATGTATTATTATTTCATCATGACTAGCATCCTTACAGTATGTTCTTTCCAAATAAGCAAACAACTCATACAACCATCCTTGATATACATGCACTAAAATAAGATCATGCTAATATTTATTCGTACCTCTCAAAGTGCTAACTCTATATGAATCTGCGAATGCACACAATTAACCATATACTCATGAATATGAAATCATATAATCATGCATTAATAACATCTATATGCATCTTAAATGGATTTCTAGGATATATGAATTCGTATGCATGTCTTATAAACTGTACTTTACTTGAACATACTATGCTTTTGAAAAATGTTTTCTGAAAACCCTTTTTGAAGAACCATTTTTCTAAAAGTCTCTTTCTAAAACTCATTGCTAAAACTTTACTTTACTTTCTTTTTCTGGAAAAGCTCTTTCTGAAAACTCTGTTTCTAAAAACTTCATCTTTCTAAAAACTGTCTTTAAAATAACGGTTTATGAAAACTCTTATTTAAAGTCTGATTTCTGAAGTTTGAATCTTGAAAATCTGAAAACTTTATACTGAAGATCTGAAAACTAAAAACTGAAAATACTTGATGCCCAGGACAACAGCTCAACTGCGGCATCTCTGAAAACTGAAAATCGAAATCTGAAAAACTGTTTCTGAAAACCGTGTACTGAAAATCTAAAAACTGAAAACTGCTCTACACCCAGGACCATCACTCAACTGGGTGTAATCGATGCCCAGGACCATCACTCAACTAGGCATCTCTAGAACTGGTGGTACCCTACGTCCAGGACCAATACTCAACTGGCAACGTAGAGATCTACACCCAGGACCATAACTCAACTGCAATGTAGCCACCAAGCTCTGAAATCAGGATTTCGGGACCCTGTAGCCCCTAGTCCTGCTCGAGGATCTGAGAGAGTCCCCTCAGTCCTCAACATGTGCACATGCTACTATATCCGTCAACTCCAAAGTATCCGTCAATTCCGAACTGCATTTCAAGTTACATACTGGGGTGAGTTTTTACCTCATGCCCCGAAAACCATAAAACCATAATCTGCAACTCAAACTGTAGTAAGAAACATTTTCTGAAATACGATTCTTTTCAAAGCATTTGAAATCTTTCTTTAAAACATTTGAAATTGTTGAAAACGTTGTTATCGTTTGCTCAACTGCTGAAAACTTAAACACACCCATGCATGCACATGCATATATGCATTTCTTATGCTTCTCTCTACTCTAGCCATGATTTCCTCAATAATGATCTTACAAACTATATGCTCAAATATCAACAGAATGCTTGTTCAAACTAAAACATGCTAAATTTATCTTACATTCATACATATCTATATTTATCTATATATGCACACATTAAACCATCATAACTTAGCTTACCTCTATAACTTACCGTGCTGGTGGCTCACAAACCACATATTGCATAATTTATATTCATACACACACAATCGAAGTTCTTCTACTACATCAAACATCAAACGTAAACGAGTTCCAATATCTTAGTTCTTAAACTGATTCACTATTTTCTAACTATCTACTTGTGCTCAAGAATCTTATGTCATAATCTTTTATACATTCTCATGCTATGCATATACTGCTCATTTATGCTCTTATCACGTTATATACTCGTATCTTTACTCATGTTGCTAATATTCTTATATAATGCATAAATTACAAACTTTCATTTATAACACTAGTTCATATATGATTATCTCATTTATAACTTTAATCCCACTCCCTAGGGTGTAGTTTTCTACATCCCCCATACCCAAGTCTCGAAATATATCTCTATATATATATTCTTAAATATAACATCATTCATATGCTCTACCTATCTATAAAAATGCATATACTAGTGTATATCTAAATATGTGCCTCTTTATTTCTATGTACTCATGCTTGTCTTTACTGATGTATATATATATATATATATATATATATATATATATATATATATATATATATATATACTTGTAGCCGCTTGTCTACATCTACATAAATATACCGATACACTTACTCCCTTCTTCTACGTTCCTCTCTATATGTATACAGGTTTCATACTTATAGATATATATACAACTTTGTTATATTACTGATTTCGAGTAACACTAAACTTCTTAAGTAATCAAAGCATGAGTTACTTACCTAACTAAGCGAATGCCCGCGATCCGGGTCCGATATGTCAAACAAGTAACAACGCAAGGTTAGCACCGTTATTTGCGGAACTTTCTACTCATCTACAATAAACTACGGACTTTCTTAGAATACTCAAATCCTCACCGACTCTACGGTTTAAGTTTCATTACTCTAATATGTCTTTCTATACTATTCTGAACTAACTAGATACCTCAAATTCTCACTTTACGCGTTTGCGGCAAAACTTGCGGAAAAGTTTCCGCAAACGCTACGGAAGGGTCTCGAACCCTCCGAACTAATCCGGAATTACTCAATTACCCTCGCAATACTATATCTATATCTTAACCATGATTACGACCATCTACGCTCAGTCGCGCGAGAAACTCCGTTTTACCGGAATCTCGCTAATTGTACCAGATCGATCATATCTCATCTGATTCTTCCCGGATTCTACCACATTTATCGTTTTAACATATTAAAACATATCCAATTCATATAAAAGTAATTCGCTAAACTACGGAACTATCGGAAAGATCCGAATATAAATCAATACACTTTGAAATATCAAATTTTGAACGGAAAGTCGTACCGAAATTCCAAGGCCATATTCGGACTCCCAATGGCCATACGAACGCGCTGGTGTCGACGGAATTCCGATCGGAGCTACTTTTCGTCGTGGGTTTACTGTTCACCGCGGCTTTCTTCCTCGTTTCGCGTGCAACCGGCCGTTGTTCGACGAAATCAACCATGCACACTCGTAGTACTCGTCAAGGGCTTTGATTTGGTAGGAGGCTCGGGCGGTGAAACGAACCGACGAGCCGGATCCGTCTGATGCTGTCATCCGATATCAGGACTGCGTTTGTCCAGGCGCTGCTGGATCCTGACAAATATCAAAGCCACTTCACTTATGAGTGAGCGGAGAAGTCTCTTAACTAACCCGAAGGCGAGGACTGAGTTTGCTTTCTTTCATAAGGAAGCTTTGTCCAGGACAAGTTATTGGGGTCGAAACCCACGTCGCGCCTTTCCCCTTCAATTTCTGCCGTTCGCCGGCGATTCAGAGTCGCCGCCGGCCACACACAGACGGACGGTGGCCGGGCGCTTCATTCCCGACTGTCGCGCATGTCGGCTGTGGCCGGAAAGTTGCCGGCGCGACCAAGGGTACTCCAAACGGAAATAGGGGTCGGGTGGAGGAAGTGTTTAACTTTGGCAATGTTTTGTGATTTCTTAGAACTACAAGGCTTTATATACTAGGCTGGAAAATATCAATTAGTCCCTGTGAATTTACTGATCAGCCCTTATTCTGGAACCTTCTGGAATAGCGCAATTTCAGATCCCTTCTGATGCGATTCTCGAAAAGTGTCCAACACGAAAGTTGTTCGTCTCGGAAAAACGAGTCCAATAGTTCAAGAACCAACTCGATCGGAGTTTATTTGCTAATTCTGTGGTCAAGACAGTAAACATTACGTGCTTTTCGAAAATTGCGCAATTGACTTTTAGTCCCAAGCGTTTTCCAACGCAACAATTATTCATAATATAATATTCCAACTCATATGACATCACTTTAAACTCTTATTCTTCATCATCATGCTCCGAGACTAAAATATCTGTCCGGGAATCTTCCAGAACAATCCCGAAAATCTGGGATGTTACAGTTATATGGTTATGATTTATAAGTTAATGTTACATGATACTGTCACAATGTGATCTACGAATTACAATTCATGTTTCATGAGTTACAGCCTACGATTCATGATTTACGATTTATATTTACAATTTGTGTGAAGGGTTTGGTTAATGAGTTGGTGTTGTGTCATAGCAGTACTATTTAGGGAATCCACTTGAACGACATTCATCTCATACCTATTCTAAAATAAGTAATGGGTCCCGTACGAGTATTGCATGTAGAAACTAGTGCATAGGTCTATACATGATCTATTTAAACATGTTTAGAAAGTTCTATCATATGCTTCTAGTAAATATATATTCTTTCAATGTTCATTAGATTTTCATGATTTTAGAATTATGTTTCCTGATTCACAATTCACATTTCACAATCCATGATTTACAGTTAATATGTCATGATTTACAGTTTAAGCTTCACGATTTACATATCATGTGTTTACAGCTACATGTCATGTTATATAGTTACAGTTCATGATTTACAGATTTCAGTTATTGATTTATCACGATATACATTATGTTTCATGATTTACAGTAACGTTTCACAGTTTTCAATTTATGTTTTACGGTTAACAGTTTACATGTAACAATTTATAGTAATGTGTCATGACTTTTAGTACAGTTTATAGTTAGTGTTGCATAGTTACAATCAGTGTTATACAGTTACAGTTCAAGCTTTATAGTTATAGTCCATTTTTTACGGTTTATAATCCAAGTTTTACAGTTTCAAGTCCACGATTTTCAGTTTATGTTTTTAATTGTCATAAATTTCAGGTCAAAGTTCATGTTTACAGTATATGTTTCTGAGTGTGCAGTTTATGTTTACAGTTTATGGTTTAAAGTTTAAAGTTTAAAGTTTTTAGCCCACAATTTACATATTTTCAGTTCATGATTTAAATGTTTCCAGTTCACGGCTTACATACTACAGTTCATGATTTCATTTTTCAGTTTATGGATTTTATGATTTTGGTTTACTATTACAACATTCAGATCATTAATTACAACTCTAGCGTCATATTTTACAATTTACGATTTTCAATTACAGTTTCATGATTTACAGTTTATATATCACGGTTTCAGTCATGTTTCAAGTCTTACAGTTATGTTCCATAATCTAAAATTCACATTTTGGGACTTTTAATATGCAGGCATATGCGGGGGTGACGACAAAACTCTGGTGTATATGGCGATGGATGGGGACATCCAAATCTTGATCATTGCATATATATTTTACATGTTATCAAATGCCAGTAGAGTGTCGCCGCCTTATAAATAGCTGCTTGAGTATGCTCACATTCATATTCTTGCTCATATTTTCCTGCTTAAGCGATGCTAGGTTCCCACTAAATAGGTTCCACTCCAGTTATAACTACTCGAGTATGCTCAGCTTCAGCTCACCTAATGGTTATTTAGAAACCCTCTTAGGCTTATTAATGTTCATGTTCATATTCACGTTCATATGCTTATGTGGTGCTAGGTCTCGCTATGTAGGTTTCATGTCATAGGTTATGATATTGGTGTTATTTCATGACAGTTATATATAGTATCTGTTTACATATTATGTTTTTCAGTTTGCAGTTCATTTATTGTTTATATTTTCAGCTTTCAGTCCATGTTTCAGTTTACATGTTCTAGCTTATAGTTCATGCTATAATTTGCAAGTCATGTTTACAGTTTACCGTCATGATTATGATTTCCAATTCATGTTATATTTTTTATTTCACGTTTATGGTTCACAACTATATATATGGTTTTCAGTATATGCTTACAATTTAGAGTCATGTTTATAATTTTTAGTCCATGTTACCTTTTTCAGATCATGTCTAAAGTTTACAATTCATTTTAAATTTACCGTACATGAATTTCGGTTACAGTACATGATTTCCAATTTATTTTTCACGATTTACCTATATTTCAAGGATTAAGAATTACATGTTTTAATATATGTTTTATGTTGATATGTTTTCAAGCTGCTGGTGATTGAAAGATTCAAGTTAAGTCTACATACGTGTTATGACACTTGAACATGATTTTTACGCTTTTGAGCTTCACTATTCTATTTTGAAGCAAATTCGTTTATAACAGTTCTGTTATTTTTTGTTCTTATTTTTAATATTCACTCACTAGGTCGTTTATGCAGCTTACCCCTCTATTAAGTTTTTATGTTGTAGGATTTCAAGCATAAAGAGGACGAGCGTTGAAGAATATGGATACCAGCTGCAGTTATTAGGGACAAGGTGTCATGGGTCTACGTTTGTGTATGTTAGTCATACTACGTTACGGTGTCAAAAGATATTATTGTATATAGATCATGTTGTATCAAGTTACTTGATGTAACTTATTTTTGAGTTATGTCAGTTATGCATGTTTCAAGAAAAATATCATGTTTTATAAAATTATGTACACATTTATTCATGTCATGTTCAGATTATGCTATGTCATGCATGTTCATGTTAGAGCCTTATGGAGATGGTGACGACGACAATTACCAGTCATGTCCTGGGTATACTAGGATGTGACAGATAATTTCTGATGATGTTCCATGTATGTAAAAGATTCTCGAAGTTATTACTATCGGTTAGTAGAATTCTGAAACACTATCTTAAAGTATCAGGATATAAATCCTAATCATCTGGGGAGACAAATTATATAGAGGAACCCTAGCCTTTATAAGCATCAGACCATATGTGACAATAACCAATGATCACACTATAAAAGGTTTGTGACATGCCTGGAATGCAAGCACGATGGATCATTCATAGGTACCGTTCCACATTCAGTCAAAGGACCATATATACTACTCAACTCGTGAAAATAACTTATTGAAGGCTGGATAATATGTCTATCAGGTCTCTTTTGTGAGTTTATTCAATATCCAGTCTGTAGGAGCGAATCGGGATTTACCGCTATTGAGCTCGAATCCTATAGAGAGTACGGATAGCCCACGAGGGATTAATCATATAATAAAGAAGTAGCCACCTAGTATAAGAGACTGAGAATGATTTAAGGCTATACTACACAACTCGCAAGGTTCGACCTTAAACCCGTTTGGGTTTGGAATGGTCCCTTACTTATTCCAGTAGAACATCCAGGTTCAAAAAGAACATCTACATGTTTTATAATGCATAAATCACAAATGAGCAGTTTATATTGCACACAATCGCATAGACATTGTTGCGAAATTATCATACCGTAAGTATACGGTGTCAAGTTTTCATAAAAAAATGAATAAAGACTGTCGAATCCACATGGATTGAAATCAAATTTACACTAAGTACCATAATTAGTAAACTGAACATTATTCAGAAGGAGTTTAAATTAAACTAAATTAAAATTAAAAACTCAATAAGCGAAAGTTAAAATGATTTAATTGAGAAAAAATTAGGATTAGAGGAATTCTAGAGTATGATTTCACCTAGCTATCCCATATATTTTTGTTATGCCAATCAATTATTACTCAATTTCTTAGTTTACAAGCCAAGAATCCTAAATTATTCTACTCATTCTCTCGACTGCTGAGTGATATCCTTATAAAAATTAAGTAATTAACAATTTATTATGGTTTTTGATACTTTGTTAACGACTTCAAATGAATTATAGGCCTCATGTACTATATAAAATTCATAGGTTATATTTTCTAGATCCTATTCAAAATCCTATATCCCAAGTGATATATTCTAAACATGAAATCATCAAATTTGTGGTCAGTAAACCATAAGCATTAAACACAAGAAAATATAAATAAACTGAATTAAAACTTCATAAAGGTTAATTGGAAATCAAACACATAAGTTTAGGCATATGCTACATCATTCTCTAGAATAATAAAATTAGTTCATGACTAAATAGAAAAACAATGAAGATTGAGTCAAGAACATATACGACATCATAAGAGTTTAAAGAAAGAAAATAGAAGATAAAACCCAAATCGAATCTCTTCGTCTTTGGACGTCCTTGCCTTTGTCCTTTCTTCTTGCTCCTCAATTTCTCTCATTGGATCTCTCCAAATTATATGTTTAGAGCTCTATTGTTATGTCTTATTCTTCTTCTTAGGGTTTTGAACCACTTATTTATTTATAGAGAAGTTCTGGAGTCCTTATGCATGTAGAAAATTGGTTCCTTAAATATTTTGGGGGCATCGCGACATCAGATTCTTTGGAAAACTTTATTTTTTCGTATTAACTGGTGGGCGTCGCGATGCCATCGTGTCTCCCAAGATGACTTGTTTTCACGTATTTTCTTTTCTTGTGTGCTTCCTTTACATCCTTAAGCTCCCAAAACACGTACATTAGCCTCAAAATCCATGCTCTAATGCTTCATATCAATAAAACAAAAAATAAACTACAAAACACGTAAATTGGCACGAAGCCTAGCAAAATATTAAGCTAAGAATGTATGAATAAGTGGATATAAATCACACTTATTAGACATCAAGTAATAAGAGAAATATCGAAGGCAAAATAAATAGGGATCTAGAATTAAAATAAGTAATATATCTTGTCGGCCTGACTTCATGGAAACCTGGCCAGTCATATCCATGGTAGGCTAGAGATTAATGCATGTCCGTTCGAACTTTTAGTAAGTTAGGCCAGATATGCTACGAGATTTAAAGGGACAAGAAACACAATGACATATCCAGATAATAACCAACAATAATATTAGAAAGGTTAGATAAAAAATTAGTCAAATGTGATAACTGTGATAACGGTAGTTAAAAAAATAGTAACTATCAAAGAAATATGACAATAATGATAAACACATAAACAAGGCAGCACACACATATTTTTAGTGTACGTGGAATTGTATCTTGTGGGCAAACCATACTACCGACCATTCAAAATTGGCTATTGAATTTATATCCAAGTTTACATCCTATATACCACCATAAACATAAGGCCGGATGTAGCTGTTTGTATGGTCGGATTTTCTATATTACAATTATATGTCCGGCTACACATACATAATGTCTGGCATGATATACGACGTCATAGCAACAATGAATAAGATGTGGAGTTTAAGGTTTTTAGGCCCTCAGGTCGTACCTTAAGGGTAAATTGACTTCGAGAATACCTCTGAAGGTTTATGCTGCTTGGTGGATCTCTTGCTGGAGTTGGGAAACATGGTTACTGTGTTTTTTGGTTTGAGTAATTTTAGGTTTTTATTGCTATCATATTTTTCATCTTACTGTCATTTTTTAGTTCCAAGGAAAGACCCATTCTTCTGTGTGTTTGTTCCATTTTTTATAGTGTTACGGTTCTTAGTAATAGGAAAGAATCTTCTCTGACAAGATAAAGAATAGTTATGGAAAGTGATTGAAAAGGAAATAAACGTTTTATGGAAGGTGGTTAAGAAGGAAAATGATGATTTATGGTGGTGGGTTAAGAAGGAAAGAGGAGATCGAATCCTTCTACAAATCTAGAAACCCGATATATATCCGGCTTGATTTGGGTGATGTTTGGCCGAATTGTTGGGTTCTCTTAGAACATGCCTAGGATCAATTACTCGAAGTAAGATTGCGGAAAAATACTTACAAAGATCGGTTATATGGATGCGTAGACAACAAAAATTTGCTCATTTGAGAATTGCTCCAAGCTCTCATTTGATCTATATGGTTGAGCTCCAAGCTTTGAATTTGAATTCCAAACTCAAGGGATTGCTTCCCTATCACATTTGTTAACTCTTTAAGTGCTAGCTAATGAAGAAAATTGCAACAAAAATCTTCCACTTGTTCTTTGTTGTTCTCGGCAAATGAGAGAAAAAAATGGAGAGATGTTTTTCACGGTGAATAGAAGAAAAAGAGAGTGAAGTGTTTTGATTTTCCAAAAAACAAAGACATATACCAAATGCAAGTTAGTAAAATGTCACTCACCTTTTCATAATTAAAATAAGAAAGTGTGTAAATCAAGCCATCACCAACTAACAACTTCCATCAAATAAAGTGATGAGATTGACTTGTGATGTGACTTGATGTGGGCCCCACTTTAATTCAAAATCCGAGTGGGCCCGCAAACACATTCTGGGCTCGGGTTCGTTAATTCCTAATTAATGAATTTTCAGTTGCGACTTAATTAAATCATATTTAATTAAATAATAATGCATGGTAAAATTATTACGAAAGTCACTCACGAATTAATTCTAAATTAATTCATTCGCCCGAATTAAAATTCAATTTTAATTCCGCTATGAAATCTAATTTCATTTAATATATCGTATATATTATTTTATCGATTAATTCTAAATTAATCGTTCTCTCTCTTCTATTTTAATTTTATCCCAGATAAATTATTTCCGCAATTAATCCTAGATTAATTTTCTCTCTCTCATAATTAATCCCAGATTAATTCTGTTCGAGTCATACGTCATCAGTGAATCTTTGGGAAGCGACCCATGAGATCCCTGGATATGTTGGCAGTAATTCCGATCATCGGACTATCCAAATATGTGCGTACCTCGTACCACGTTCTTACCAATTTGCAAGACATGGTTGGCTTCTAGCAAAGCGCCGTGCCTAACCAATTCTCCAGAAATATTCTTTTAAGGAATATATATAATCTATAACAGGCATAGTATACAAAGTATTGCGTATTGCGATCCAGTATCAGATGTTGCTAGGCCTGAGGCTGTAATAGTGTCAGCCCCGTACGAAGCATATATCGGATCACTAGCAACTAGTATATTTAATCTGATAATCATGACCTTGTCATATTATCCCGATAGTTTTAACATAATTGAGTACCAATTCTGTATCCCTGCGTGATCATCATCTCCTTATGACTGAAGTGATACTTCCATCTTAACATCACACCCAATACACTATGATTCTTAATAAACCCAGAAGAGGCGTACACAGAACTTGTTAAAGCCCTAGACGACCAAAACCAAAGCGTACTGATTGTCGTAAGTATTAGCGATGCAAGTCTCAGGTTAAGACCAACTACACATACCCTGATACGGATTCCCATTGACACATAGTCATACTACCATTGGGATTCTGAGGGGTCTATCAAAAGCGAAGCTGTTCCCGTACCATCGGTAAACAGAACCTCCTATTACACTTGCATGAGTATCCAATACCCAAATATATGAGAACTATGCCGTTACGCTTCCATAACGCGCACAAGTGTAATACTAGTCTATTCCGCATTATCGATGTCCAATCTCGATAATACTACGAATATGGATATTTAATGATTAAACTTTTAGTGGATTAATTGTTGGTCTCTAAGACATTCTAAGATCATATAAGCAATGAAATATTGTGAATACAAAAGTAAAGTATGGCGGAATCATACTTATAAATAGCGGATGTTGGATGCGTTGAACACAAAAATTTACCTTTGAGAAGTCCTCCAAGATTCGGCCAAGGTCCTCTTTGAATGTTTAATCCAAGCTCCAAGCTTTGATCTTTGATTCCAAGCTTAAGTGATTAGTTTCCTTAACACCTTGATATTATTACTTTGGTGTGCTAGCACTAAGAAAAAATTACAACAATTCTTTCTTGTTCTTGATGGAGCTCACGGCAATGGAGCACAAAGGGAGAGAGAGAGAGTTTTCTATTTGTTTTGTTTTTGTTTTCTAAAAACATAATACAAAAATCCTTCTCAATTTTTGGTATATGCTTTTCCAAAAAGCAAAAGGCAAAATGGAGGGAAAATGGCATTCAATGCCTTCAACAACTCCCATCATGAATATTGACTAGTTGTCAATCGCAAAAAGGTGACATGACTTCCATCACTAAAGTGACAGGTGATGTGACTTGCGATGTGACTTGTGGGCCGCACTTTAATTCAAAATGCGAGTGGGCCCGCAAACACATTCCGGGCTCGGGTTCGTTAATTTCGAATTAACGAACTCTCCGTCGCGACGTAATTAAATCAAATTTAATTAAATAATTATGCCAAGCAAAATTGCTATTCACATCGCTCACGAATTAATTCTAAATCAATTAGTTAGCCCGAATTAAAATCCAATTTTAATTCCGCGTCGAAATCTAATTTCGTATAATATATCGAATATATTATTTTATCGATTAATTCCAAATTAATCGTTCTCTATCTTCAAATAGTATTTTATCCCAGATAAAATCTCTCTGCAATTAATCCTAGATTAATTATGTTCGAATCATACGTCATCAGTGAATCTTCGGGAAGCGACCCATGAGATCCTTAGATATGTTGGCAGTAATTCCGGTCGTCGGACTATTCGAACACGTACGTACCTCGTACTACGTTTTTACCGATTTACGAGACATGGTTGGCTTCTAGCAAAGCACCGTGCCTACCCAATTCTCTAGAAATATTCTTAATGAAATATATAATCTTTCTTAGGCGTAGTATACGTAGTATTGCATATTGCGATCCAGTATCGGATGTCACATGCAAGGCCTGGGGCTAGAATAGTGTCTGTCCCGTACGAAGCATATATCGGATTAAAAGCAACAAGTCTATTTAATCGGATAATCATGACCATGTCATATTATCCCGATGGTTGCAACCATTTAGAGTACCAGTTATGTATCCCTGCGTGATCATCATCTCCAAATGACTGAAGTGATACTTCCATCTTGACATCACACCCATACACTACGATTCTCAATAAACCCATAAGAGGCGTACACAGAACCTGTTAAAGCCCTAGACGACCAAAACCAAAGCGTACTGATTTTCGTAAGTATTAGCGATGCAAGTTTCAGGTTAAGACCAAATACACATACCCTGATACAGATTCTCATAGACACATAGTCATACTACCATTAGGATTCTGAGGGGTCTATCAAAAGCGAAGCTGTTCTTGTACCATCAGTAAACAGAACCTCCTATTACACTTGCATGAGTATCCAATACTTAAATATATGAGAACTATGTCGTTACGCTTCCATAACACGCACAAGTGCAATACTACGACCATGGATATTTAATGATTAAACCGTTATGGATTGATACTGTCTCATATCTTATAATCTGGAACTAATCATAAGGACTTTTATCATTTATATAATTAAGTAATCAAATTACAAAATGATAAAATGCAATTTCCATTGCTACATAGTTAATTTGTGCAAAAACCACAATGTCTTTTACAAATATTGACGCTATGGGTCATAATTGTCTAACAATCTCCCACTTGGCCTATAGCCAGTCACTCAAGCATCTAAAACCTGAACTATTACATGTCGCTCAAACTTTTGCTGAGGAATAGCTTTCATCAGCGGATCTGCAATGTTGTCCTCTGATGCGACCTTCTCGATCTTCACATCGCCATGATGTATGATCTCACGAATTAGATGGAAACATCGAAGAACATGCTTGGATCGTTGATGAGATCGCGGTTCCTTAGCCTGCGCTATAGCCCCGTTATTGTCACAATACAATTGAACGGGCTTAGCTGCTAACGGAATTACTCCTAATCCAATTAGGAATTTACGGATCTAAACTTCCTCTTTTGGTGCTTCAGCTGCAGCAATATACTCCGCTTTTGTTGTTGAATCGGCAACAGTCTCTTGCTTGGAAGATTTCCAGCTTACTGCTCCGTTATTCAAACAAAATATGTACCTGTATTGCGACTTGCAGTCGTCTTTATCGGTTTGGAAACTTACATCGGTATACCCAGTTATCACAAGTTCTCCATCTCCATATATTAGAAAGCATCCTTAGTTCGTCTAAGATACTTAAGGATATTCTTAATCGCCATCCAGTGACCATCACCTGGATTGGCCTGATAGCGACTACACATGCTCAAAGCATACGAGACATCAGATCGCGTACATATCATGGCATACATGATCAATCCGACTGCCGAGGCGAACGGTATCCGACTCATATTGTCTCTCTCATCTTGAGTTTTAAGACACATGTCCTTAGATAGAGTGACGCCATGTGACACTGGCAACAGTCCCCTATTGTACTGATCCATGTTGAATCTCTTCAACACTTTGTCAATGTACGTGCTCTGGGAGAGTCCAAGCAGCTTTCTAGATCTATCCCGGTAGATCTTTATTCCTAGAATAAAGGCCGCTTCTCCCAGATCTTTCATGGAGAATTTTAATGAAAGCCAAGCTTTCACCGATGTTAACATGGGAATGTCATTGCCAATAAGCAATACATCATCAACGTAAAGGAAAATGAATGTCAGTGCGTTCCCACTAACCTTCTTATATACACAAGGATCATCCTCGTTTTGAACGAAATCATATTCTTTTATGATCTCATCAAAATGTTGGTTCCAAGAACGCGATGTTTGCTTCAATCCATAAATGGATCGATTTAACTTACAAACCTTGTTTGCAAGTCATGGTACGACAAAAACCTCAGGCTGTTGCATATAAACATCCTCCAAAAGGTTTCTGTTAAGGAAAGCGGTTTTGACGTCCATCTACCATATCTCGTAATCGAAATATGCAGCAATATCAAGCATTATCCTAATGGATTTAATCATGGTAACGGGTGAAAATGTTTTGTCGTAATCGACACCATGTCTTTGATGATACCCTTTCGCTACAAGCCTAGCTTTGTACGTTTGTACATTGCCATCCATGTCAGTCTTATTCTTGAAGACCCATTTGCAACCAATAGGCTTTACGCCTTCTGGTGCATCAACCAATGTCCAAACTTGGTTGGTGTACATGGAATCCATTTCGGAATTCATGGCATCTTGCCATAAACCGGAGTCGATACCTTGTATCGCTTCCTCATACGTAGCCGGCTCATATTCCTCAATAAGATTAATATCCACATGAGGTGAGATCAGAAACCCATACCTCTCAGGTTATTTTCTGACTATCTCCGACCTACGAGGTCCTTGTGTATTAGAAGATTGTGGTGCAGTCTCATCCCGGATGAACTGTTCATGTTCCGTTAAGGATTCTTTGCCAGGAACAGTATGTTGGGGTTGTGCTCAGAGCGCCAATTCCCGGTTATATTTCTTTTGAATACTTATGTAAAACATTATTATTATGAATAATATATGCAGTTTCTATAATATAATCTATCTTTTTATATGGTAAAGACGTAATGACCTTAGAATGATTAGTCATGGTACTGTTGCAAAAGCGTCGCAACTGACATTGAGTAGTATCATGACGTTTTCATTCTCAGACAGTTCCTGGTCAAGGTTTACACTACTTGGTCAGTAAAGTAAACCCGTTGAGACCGGTACATGTCGTATACTGGAATATATGATTCCAATGGTTTCTCAATGAACCATTAGTCTTACAGACTAGTATAGACGTGTAGGTGTTTATAGCGGATAAACACTGAATTACTCACCGAAGATTCTTAATGGATGGTACACCAACGTCAATAAGAATCTTCTCGGGTTGAGTAGCACTTGTGATTCTTAGACTTGAGATGCCATTGTGGCCACATGACCCGGCCGGCGGTTCGGTTCCGGTTCGGAACCGAACCAAACCGGCCGGTTTCCGATTCCACACTTAAGTGGAACCGGAACCTAAAACCGAACCGGAACCGAACGGTTCGGTTCGGTTCCTTTGAGTTTTTTTTTTAATTAATTAAAATAAAAAAAATGAGAGGAATCAAAGCTTAAATAAAAAAAAATTTATTAATTAAAAAAAATGAGATTAAATTTATAAATAAAAAAAATTTATTACATTGAAGAGCTTGAGCTTAAATTTTTAAAAATTTAAGTTGCCTACGTATCCTCTAAGGGTGAGAGGAATCAAAGCTCACGTAGTTCCATTACAAGTTTAAGACATATCCCCTTTGTAAATTATAATTTTACAATTATCAATCATCATTATCAGTTGATCATTCGGCTCCGGTTCCGCTTGCACTTGTTGCAGAAGCATTATCGAAAAAATCTTCAAAATCATCGGGGGCATCTTCTTGTTGTCTCAGATCAGCTCGAGTCCAATCATCCACACAAGCTGTTGCTTCTAGAGTGCTTGGATGTAATGAAGATCGCCTAGCTTCCAATAATCGGTTTAATACCATTTATTTTACAAAACTTGGTCCATTCTCTCCTAACTTGAGAATATGACCAAATACAGTTAAGTGATGTTTTAATTGGATCAAGGAAAGGCGATAATAATTTTAGACCGTCTTGCACACATAAGTTTAGGACATGACATGTACAACGAATATGAAAAAATCGACTCCCTAAATTTGGTTCACATAAGGATTTTAAATCATTAATGGATGCAGTATTTGCAGATGCATTATCAAATCCAATTGTTAAAATTTTTTCTACTAAACCATATTCATAAAAAATTACCTTCATCATTCTATAAATATTATGTGCAGTATGTGTGTCATCAAAAACTCTAAATGCAATAAGTCTTTTTTGCATAGTAAATGATGCATCAATCCAATGACAAGTCACACCCATGTATGACTGTGTTTGCCAATGGTCACTCCAAATATCAGAACATATAGAAATACGACATTTCATCTCTTTAAATAATTCATTTAAAATAATTTTACCATCTTTATAATTTGAAAATATGACGTTTTGTTGTGTCCCTAGTCATCTACATGCAGAAGGGTTTAAAGCATTATGCACGTAATTAGTAAAATGGAGTTTTTCACCAAAGCTTAAATAAAGATGTGCCATACATGTTAATTTCGCAAATTCTTCTCTATTTTTTGCATCAGAATATTTAAATAAATCTACACTACTCGTGCCTCTACTAGATGATGCGTACCTGGCCATTTGAGTCTGCGTCGTATCAATGCCAACTTCAACCGGATGATGTTTTTCCATGTGCTTGATCATATTGCCTTATCCACCAGAAAATTTATAGATAACCCAACAATAGTTGCAAATTGCTCGTTGTGAACCATCTTCTAGCCGTTCCAAATTAAAATGAATTTTGAAAATATCGGAGGACCGAGCCTTAACTTATATTCTCCGTGATTGTGCACTGACACTAGGGCCGCTCTCTTGGGTTGGCATATTTGACATAATGTTCTCAGATGAGCTTGCCATTTTTCGTTTGAGAAATTAGGAAGAAAAATAAGAAAATTGAATAATTGCAATGCGGATGATAACAAATTAACAACTAAATGATTGAGATTGAGAATAAGAATATAAGATTATAAGAGAATTGTATTGAAGTAAGATTGAGAATAAGAGAATTATAGAAAAAATGATAGAGTTGAGAATTTGCTGTGATGAAATTATGAAAAATGAATCATATTTATAGAATTTTAGAATTTTTTTGATACCAAAATGCCCCTAAATATAACCGTTTTATTACCGTTATTAGGGGTACATTAGTAATTTTTATTTTATATAATAAAAATATTTTTTTTTAATTTTTAATTTTTTTTTTGGCAGGGAGCTGTTTGGCGGGGAGCCAAACGACTCCCTACATCCCCCAACGGCTAGTAGCCGTTGGGGGAATTAGACCCCCAATGGCTACTAGCCGTTGGGGGCCGTAGGATTCCTGTTGGAACCCGACGGTTCCATCCGGAACCGTTCGGTTCCGGTTGGAACCGTCCGAACCGATGGAACAGTACGGTTCCACCGGTTCGGACCGGTTTGAGTTGGGGTGGAACCCCAACCGAACCGGTCCCATTCCGGTTCAGTTCCCGAACCGGAACCGGTTGGAACCGGAACTTCCGGTTCCAACCGGTTCGGTCCGGTTCCGAACTGAACCGTGGCCGGGTCTACACATGAGACATCTTCTACACTTAGATGGCAGTCACGTCCTCGATCTATTTAGATCAGACCTCCGCCTGTTCGTTGGGTGTAGATAGATCCTCAGGGTGTCCTATGTGTATCAAGATAGGATTCGTCAGTTCTGTGTACCAGAGCATAGGTAGTCCATATGATTAGCAATCAGATAAAACCATGGGCCCGTGGTAAAGTTTAGAAACTAGTTCTAAACATTCTTTTAGAGATTGCTAAAAGAATAGTCGATTGGATAATCCCCATAGAGATTTGACGTTTACATCTATATCTCTGGGATTAATCCGGATACCTGTGACGGAGAAATTATATATTTGCCATGACCTCGACCTGTATGATTCAGCGAGATTATCCGTGATCGTCATAATTTACCGGTGGATAAATTATGGACACGAAATTGGATTTCGTGACGGATATACCTGAATCTAGAGAGTCTCAATAATGAAACATACTCGTAGAGCACTAGAGCAACATTAATAAATAATATTGATTATTTATAAAGTTGTTTGAAGGTTAAACGCAAGATACGTGTTAAAGGGACCCGATAGTCATTTACCTAATTATTGTGTATTTACATTTAATACTTGATTAATTTAAATACACATTAATTAATAGTCAAAATGAGATATTTGACTTATATCCTAAATGAATATATGTTTTTGATATTTAATGTAAATATAATACATATATTTAATATATTTGTATTTAATTAATTAATTAATTATTTAATTGTTAAATGATTAAATTAATTAAAATATAAATCTCTTAACTTTGGATATTTGTTTAGAAATGATTAAGTTGCCTTTGTTGACTTTATATAAATATCATTAAAGTGTTTTTTATATTTTAGGCAAGTTGGTTTAATGAAATTGAAATTAATACTCTTGTTATTTCTTTGCTAGTTTCGGCAAAGCCAAATGTGTAACAAGTATATATTGTTTTCATTTCATTTGTTTTCTAACCTAATACACTTAGAATACAAATTCCATTGAAGAAATAAAAGGAAGCTTGTGAAAAGAAAGACAAAATCAAAGAAAGCTTGATTTTAGTAAGTTTCTTCAACTTACTATTAGAAAGGAAAATGTTCCTTAGGATCTAGGCTTTAACATATGATGTTCTTAGTTTATTTCTTTCTTTATTCCTTGTGTTTTTGTTGATGGAAGTTTTGATGGAAGTGTTGAGCATGTGTGATGAAAGAAGATTGTGACTTTGTAGTTATAAGCTTTCTTTTAAGGTTTTGGAAACCATGTTGCTAATCTAGAGTTGTTGACCCACTCTTAAATGACCTAGATTTGATCTTGAGTTGTTTCATTGTGTTGAGACTTGATTGGATTGAAGAATGATGATTGAAGTAATTGATTTAACCATTTAGTCTAATTTATCCAATTTGATGAAATTGAAAAATTAGGGTTCATGACCAATTCCAAATTTGGGGCTTTTCATATATGTTGTGTATTTGGATGTGTATATGATGCATATAAAGTTCATGTTGATTGGATTACATCTTGATGTGTTTTGAGACATGAAATGACCAAATGGACAAAATGCCCACCTTAGGAGCTTCGGCCAATGTAGAAAAAAATGGGATTTTTGTGCCCTTGGTGTTTTAATGTTTTGAACATGCTAATTCATCTTAGAAATGATTTAGAATCATTCAAAATTGATTTGATCAATTTCGGATTAAAATGGACAAAAATACCAAGTAAGGGTAATTTGGTAAATTCACTTAAATATGATTTATTGAATTTTATTTCATAATTTGATTATTGGAATATTAAATAAATATGTTTATTTAATTAATCCGAGAAAAAGTTTTGAAATCGGAAATCTGATTTTCCACCGCTTCCGCTGCGTTACCGGATATAGCCCCTAAAAACCCCTACAAAATGGTATCAGAGCGAGTCTGATTCTAGGCCCCCTAAAATGATTAGCTTTAATAAATCAATGTTTAATCATGTTTTCTTGACTTTATACATGCTTATTATAATCTAATTTGGTTAGATTTAGGGTATGACACTTAGCGGAAAATCCCTAATTAATAAGGTTTTAATGTAATTATGTATTTGATGCATGTTATGTGGTCCGTCTTGTCAATACGGTTTATGAATACTTCTCTGTGACTACATCCGAGACCGTGCCTCTGCTGTGAGGGTGTAGCCGATATAGATTTATTTATACCGGATGTATATCAGATACTAGATAAATTCAAGCGAAAGCGGAATTCTGAACGTGCCCTACCTGTCAGGATTACGTAAGTAACTTGAGTTTATCATTGACGAGTTTAACCTTGGTACGTC
This sequence comes from Zanthoxylum bungeanum, assembly GCA_019454045.1. Lineage (NCBI taxonomy): Eukaryota > Viridiplantae > Streptophyta > Magnoliopsida > Sapindales > Rutaceae > Zanthoxylum > Zanthoxylum bungeanum. The sequence goes on from SKCR01032193.1 coordinate 174,166, forward strand.
TCCTTGTGGGCCTGCCTTCGCAGCGACAACGAGAAACGACCAGGATCGGAAACCTAGGAGTCACTGTTGAGTGATTGACAAATGAGTTGTCTACCTGATGAATATACGTAGGCGAGATCGTGCCTCTGCTGTGAGCTGAAATATATTCACGGGATCCACTTTTCACTATTTGTATTTAATTTAAATATTAAATCTTTGTATTCTGTTTGGGACTACAGTATTGCATGATTTAGTGGGAGGGGCATTTTTATATTAAAAATCCATGATCTAGTTTATGCTTTTGATATTATATGAAACTGCTTAATTTCTGCTAACCGTTTTTCGTGATCTATATGATAGATTGGCGATGGCGGCACAATCCACAAATCAGTTTGCGCGTATGCTTGATGCGAACAAACTGAAAGGCGCTGAGAACTTCGCCGACTGGGAATTGGATTTGAGGATTGTCCTCGATTCCGAAAAGCTGGGATATGTTCTTGAGGGTCCGTTGCCCCTTGCTGTGGGTGCGGATGCTTCGGAGGAGGAACGCCAAGTTTTTGAAACTTGGAAGGATGATGATTTAAGGGTTAAATCATACATCCTTAGTTCACTGTCTCCGAAACTCAAGAAACAATACTATGGTATGCTAGATTCCTATAATTGATGACGCGATTGAGACAATCGTTTGAGAACCAAGAACAAGTGATTGTTCACAAAGTCGCAATGGAACTGTTCCATGCGCGTCTGGATGAGGGGCAAGATGTTAGCCCACATGTTCTTCAGATGATCGATTTGATCGATCAATTGAGGCAACATAATCTCATCTTGAATGACATTCTCGGTAGGAGTGTCATTCTTGGTTCACTTCCAGCTTCATATCGCCAGTTCGTGATGTACTTCAACATGACGGGACTGTCTGTACCTACCAGGAGCTACATAGGATGTTGCTCACGGCAGAAGAGGACCTTAAGAAGGGAGTACCGACTCGCCCTCCTAGAACTACTTCTCTTTCTGCTTCTTCCCAAGGATGGTCCAAGGGAAAGAAGAAGAAAGGAAAGAAGAAGAAGGCTTTTGGTCCTCAACAACAGGCGAAGATTGCTAAGCCCAAAAGGGCTTCTGAAGACAAATGCCACCACTGCGGCAAAGTCGGGCATTGGAAAAGGAACTGTCCTGATTACATTGCCCAGCTGAGGAGAGATAGAGCATCTACATCAGGTACATTTATTTTTCCAGTTATTGATTTATCTTTGGCTTGTGAAGCCGTTACATCCAACTGGATTTTAGATTCTGCTTGTCCCATTCACATTTGCAATTCGTTGCAGGTGCTGAAGGAAAGTAGGAGGCTGAAGCCCGGGGAGATGCAGTTGCGGTTCGGGAGTGGAGACTCTTTGGATGCAGTTGCAGTGGGAGTATGCGAGATCTCATTGCCGAATGGGACACTTTTGTTAAATGAATGCCATTTTGTACCTGGATGTGTAGCTAATATTATATCACTTTTTGTATTGGATACAGAAGGCTTTTGTATTAATATTAAGAACAGTTCTTTATATTTATATGATAGTAATAATATTCAGATCCTTTGTTGTCCAAACCAGCATGGTCATTATACATTGCAAACTTCAAAAGATATATTAAATACTGGAGTTAATAAACGTAGTTTACCTGTAATTAATAATACTGAACTTTGGCATATGAGACTTGGTCACATTGGCGTTAAACGCCTTACCCAATTGGTTAGGAATGGTTTGATACCAGATCTTACCATTGAATCCTATCCAACTTGTGAATCCTGTATTCAGGGTAAGATGACCAAAGCCCCATTTTCTGGTGTTGGACACCGCGCCACTAACTTACTGGAACTCGTACATTCTGATGTATGTGGTCCACTAAGTCAACTGCTCACAGTGGTTATTCGTACTTCGTTACCTTTACCGATGATTTGTCACGGTACGGTTATGTCTATTTGATGCGACATAAATCGGAAACCTTTGAAAAGTTCAAAGAGTTCCGAAATGAAGTAGAAAAACAAACTGGTAAATATATTAAATGCCTTCGATCAGATCGAGGCGGCGAATATATGAGTGGTGAGTTCATGGATTATATGAAGGAGAATGGGATTCTCGCTCAATATACTCCTCCAGGTACTCCACAGCACAATGGAGTGTCTGAGAGGAGAAATCAGACTTTATTGGATATGGTCCGATCAATGTTGAGTTTCACAGATTTGCCCTATTACTTATGGGGCTACTCTCTCTTAACAGCCGCACATCTTTTGAACAAGATTCCTTCAAAAGCTGTTCCTACGACTCCGTATCAGATATGGTTCGGTAGGAGACCAAATCTTAATTATATTAAGGTTTGGGGTTGTCCTGCCTATGTCAGGGTGACTCAGCAAGATAAGCTTTCGCCTCGAGGGCAAAAGTTTAGGTTTGTTGGATATCCTTCGAATACGAGGGGATATCTGTTCTATGATACCGAGCATCGAAATGTGTTCGTAGCTCGCTTCGCAAAATTTCTAGAAGTAGAATTTTTGTCAGAAGGTGGTAATCATAGACAGGTTGAGCTTGATGAAGTCCAACCTGAAAACAACGAACCAACGGAGGAACCTGAAGTTCAAGTAGATGAAGGACCTTCAACACACACACACTCCGTAGGTCAAAGGGTATCTAGACCTCCTGAACGCTTGTATTTGATACAAGAAAAGAGTCTGGATGTTCTCTTAGTTGAAGAGACAGATCCTTTCACCTATAGAGAATCGATGTTGGACATCGACTCCGTGAAATGGCAAAGTGCCATGAAATCCGAGATAGACTCAATGCATGAGAATCAAGTTTGGGACTTGGTTCCGCTTCCCGAAGGAATTGTTCCTATCGGTTGTAAATGGGTTTACAAGAGGAAGCGCGGGCCTGACGGTAAGGTTGAAACTTACAAGGCCCGACTGGTAGCAAAAGGTTACACGCAGCGACCTGGCGTCGACTACGATGAAACTTTTTCACCGGTAGCAATGCTTAAGTCTATTCGGATTTTGCTTTCTATAGCTGCGTATCATGACTACGAGATTTGGCAAATGGATGTCAAAACGGCTTTTCTAAATGGATTTCTTGATGAAGAAATCTATATGGAACAGCCGGAAGGTTTTGCGTCCAGCGAAAACTCGGGTATGGTATGTAAGCTTAAGAAGTCCATTTATGGACTTAAACAAGCTTCACGAAGTTGGAATCTTCGATTCGACGAGATTATTAGATCGTCTGGTTTTCTCAAGAATTCGGAAGAATCCTGTGTGTATCAGAAGGCCAGTGGGAGCATGGTCGTATTTTTAGTCCTATATGTTGATGACATCCTAATCATTGGGAATGATTTAGGTATGTTACAAACGTCAAAGCATACCTCTGTAAGAATTTCTCCATGAAGGACCTGGGAGAAGCTTCCTATGTTTTAGGGATAAAACTCTATAGAGATAGACAAAGAGGCTGATTGGGTTATCCCAATCAACGTACATAGATAAGATCTTGGAACGGTATAGTTTTGGTAACTGTAAGACAGCAAACATACCGTTCAGACATGGGATTCATCTTTCTAAGAAGATGTGTCCACAAACAGAAGATGAGAAGGTTAGAATGTCTAACCAACCTTATGCTTCGTGTTTGGGTAGCATAATGTATGCCATGTTATGTACGAGGCCTGATATCAGTTTCGCTGTTAGCGTAACTAGTCGATATCAGTCCAATCCAGGTAATGACCATTGGATGGCCATTAAACATATCCTAAAGTATCTTAAAGGTACCAAGGATAAGTTAATAATTTATGGAGGAAACGAACTGCAGGTTAATGGGTATACAGACTCCGATTTCCAATCGGATCCCGATGATAGAAAGTCTACATCTGGATTTGTCTTTACCCTTAACGGAGGTGCAGTTTGTTGGAAGAGTTCCAAACAGGGATCGACAGCAGATTCCACCACTGAGGCGGAATATATTGCAGCTTCTGAAGCTGCAAAAGAGGCTGTGTGGATAAAGAACTTTATCACAGAATTGGGAGTTGTCCCAAGTATCGAGAATGCGATTCCGTTATACTGTGATAATACTGGAGCCATTGCGCAAGCAAAGGAACCGAGGGCGCATCAGAAGTCGAAGCATGTGGAACGCAAGTACCACATCATTCGAGAGATTGTGTCGCGAGGGGATATTGTCGTGTGCAAGGTACCGAGTGAAGATAATGTAGCAGACCCGCTGACGAAGGCCATACCTCCGAAGTTGTTTGATAAACACGTGGAGTCGATGGGTATTAGATACAATCGATATTGGCACTAGAGCAAGTGGGAGATTTTGTTGGGGTTGGTGCTCAGAGCGCCAATTCCCGGTTGTATTTCTTTTGAATACTTCTGTAAAACATTATTATTATGAATAATATATGCAGTTTCTATAATATAATCTATCTTTTTATATGGTAAAGACGTAATGACCTTAGAATGATTAGTCATGGTACTGTTAAAAAAGCGTCGCAACTGACATTGAGTAGTATCATGACGTTGTCATTCTCAGACAGTTCCTGGTCAAGGTTTACACTACTTGGTCAGTAAAGTAAACCCGTTGAGACCGGTACATGTCGTATACTGGAATATATGATTCCAATGGTTTCTCAATGAACCATTAGTCTTGGAGACTAGTATAGACGTGTAGGTGTTTATAGCGGATAACACTGAACGACTCACCGAAGATTCTTAATGGATGGTACACCAACGTCAATAAGAATCTTCTCGGGTTGAGTAGCACTTGTGATTCTTAGACTTGAGATGCCATTGTGGGCACATGAGACATCTTCTACACTTAGATGGCAGTCACGTCACCGATCTATTTAGATCAGACCTCCGCCTGTTCGTTGGGTGTAGATAGATCCTCAGGGTGTCCTATGTGTATCAAGATAGGATCCGTCAGTTCTGTGTACCAGAGCATAGGTAGTCCATATGATTAGCAATCAGATAAAACCATGGGCCCGTGGTAAAGTTTAGAAGCTAGTTCTAAACATTCTTTTAGAGATTGCTAATAGAATAGTCGACTGGATAATCCCCATAGAGATTTGACGTTTACATCTATATCTCTGGGATTAATCCGGATACCTGTGACGGAGGAATTATACATTTGCCATGACCTCGACCTGTATGATTCAGCGAGATTATCCGTGATCGTCATAATTTACGGGTGGATAAATTATGGACACGAAATTGGATTTCGTGACGGATATACCTGAATCTAGAGAGTCTCAATAATGAAACATACTCGTAGAGCACTAGAGCAACATTAATAAATAATATTGATTATTTATAAAGTCGTTTAAAGGTAAACGCAAGATACGTGCTAAAGGGACCCGATAGTCATTTGCCTAATTATTGTGTATTTACATTTAATACTTGATTAATTTAAATACACATTAATTAATAGTCAAAATGAGATATTTGACTTATATCCTAAATGAATATATGTTTTTGATATTTAATGTAAATATAATACATATATTTAATATATTTGTATTTAATTAATTAATTAATTATTTAATTGTTAAATGATTAAATTAATTAAAATATAAATATCTTAACTTTGGATATTTGTTTAGAAATGATTAAGTTGCCTTTGTTGACTTTATTAAATATCATTAAAGTGTTTTTTAGATATTTATGCAAGTTGATTTAATGAAATTGAAATTAATACATCTTGTTATTTCTTTGCTAGTTTCGGCCAAGGCAAATGTGTAACAAGTATATATTGTTTTTCTTTCATTTGTTTTCTAACCTAATACACTTTACAAAGAAAACTCCATTGAAAAACAAAAAGAGCTTGTGAAAAGAAAGACAAAATCAAAGAAAGCTTGGATTTTAGTAAGTTTCTCTCAACTTACTATTAGTAGGAAAATGTTCCTTAGGATCTAGGCTTTAACATATGATGTTCTTAGGTTATTTCTTTCTTTATTCTTTGTGTTTTTGTTGATGGAAGTTTTGATGAAGTGTTGAGCATGTGTGATGAAGGAAGATTGTGACTATTGTAGTTATAAGCTTTCTTTTAAGGTTTTGGAAACCATGTTGCTAATCTAGAGTTTTGACCCACTCTTAATGACCTAGATTTGATCTTGAGTTGTTTCATTGTGTTGAGACTTGGATTGGATGGAAGAATGATGATTGAAGTAATTGATTTAAACCATTTGGTCTAATTTGTCCAATTTGATGAAATTGAAAAATTAGGGTTCATGACCAATTCCAAATTTGGGGTTTTCATATATGTTGTGTATTTGGATGTGTATATGATGCATATAAAGTTTCATGTTGATTGGATTACATCTTGATGTGTTTTGAACATGAAATGACAAATGCACAAAATGCCCACCTTAGGAGGCTTCGGCCAATGTAAGAAAAAATGGGGATTTTGTTGCTTTTGGTGTTTTGAATGTTTTGAACATGCTAAGTTCATCTTAGAAATGATTTAGAATCATTCAAAATTGATTTGATCAATTTCGGACTAAAATGGACAAAAATACCAAGTAAGGGTAATTTGGTAAATTCACTTAAATATGATTTATTGAATTTTATTTCATAATTTGATTATTGGAATATTAAATATATTATTTAATTAATCCGAGAAAAAGTTTTGAAATCGGAAAAATCTGATTTTCCACCGCTTCCGCTGCGTTACCGGATTTAGCCCCTAAAAACCCCTTCACAGTATCCATTCCGATTTTCATCGAGTTCCTACTATCCTCCCACTTATCACTGCACGTGGTATTTAGAATTCCTCTCAGGAAAAACCGCATGTAGAGCAACAATACTTTGTTCTCTTGTGGGTGATAGAGTAAATCCTTTGGTTTCCCTAGGATATCTTACAATAGCATTTATCTTATTTGGGTTCAAGTTGGTACTTTCCAAATGTTTGACGTAGACCGGTTTCCTTTCCTGTCCATATTTCATACGATTCTATTGAACAGAATTTGATGGAACCTTATTCAAAATAAGTATTGCAATGTTCAATGCATATCCCCAGAAGGAAATATGTAGCTCTCTGTGACTCCATAGACCTTACCATGTCTAACAAAGTTCGGTTTCTCTGTTCGGACACACTTTAATTGCGGTGTTCCAGGAGGAGTCCACTGTGAAAGAATACCATATTCTTTCAAGTAATCAAGAACTCATTGCTTAAGTATTCGCCACCACGGTCCGACCGTAATGTCTTAATACTTTTGCCGGTCTGGTATTCTACTTCGTGTCGAAACTCCTTGAATTTATCAAAAGTTTCCGACTTGTGTCTCATAAGATACACATAACCACAACGTGATGCATCATCCGTAAATGTTACGAAGTATTCATATCCACCTCTAGCCTGGCTTGACATGGGCCCACAAACGTCACTATAAACGAGGGCTAACAGTTCGGTGGCACGTGCACCTTTACCGCTAAAAGGTGATTTAGGCATCTTGCCTAATAAACAAGATTCGCAAACATCATATGAATTTGGATCAAATATGTCCAAGTACCCACTCTTCGAAAGTGTGGATATACGTGTATTGTTTATGTGTCCCAGAGGACAATGCCACATGTAAGTTTTATATTTGTTACTTACTTTAAGCCTTTTGTTTGTTACATTATATGTTTGATATTGATTCATATTCAAAATATATAGACCATTATTTACATCAGCAGTGCAAATTTCCATATCATTTTTATACATAAAACACCCAGTGTTTCTAAATACAAAAGTGTACCCACATTATGCTAACATAGATACAGAAATAATATTCCTAGTCAAACTAGGTACATAATAACCGTCTGTAAGTTTAAGTTCATGCCCCGATGGCAGTTCCAAAACAAAAGTGCCAATGGCCAAAACGGCGACATGTGTCCCATTTCCAACGCGGAGGTCAATCTCTCCTGAGTCCAGTCTCTTGCTAATCTACAAATTCTGCACATCATTACATATATGAGTTCTACAACCAGAATCAAAAATCCAAATTTTAAAACTAGTAGTAGACATGTTTATTTCTATAACAAACATACCTGAAGCCGGTGCCTTGCCCGCTTTGATTTCCTTCATGTGTGCCTTGTACTCGCGGCAGTCACGCTTCGAGTGACCCCGCTTCCCGCACTGCAGACATACATATTAGGATTTGTCCTTAGGTTACCCAGAACCCTTTGACGATTTGGCCTTGCCCTTCTTCTTATGCTTCTTCTTCTTAACACCTCCAGTCGCATTGGGCCAAGCCGTCAGAGTCTGAGATGTTGAAGCGAAGTGCGCCTCACGCTTCTTGCCCTTTTGAAGCTCTTTCTCTGCTTCATGCAGAGTGGACATCAACTCTCCAAGAGTTTGTTCTTGGTTCATCATATTGTAGTTCATGATGAACCCACTCCAAGTGTCGGGGAGAGACTGTAAGATCAAATCTATTGAAGTTTAAGCCTCGAAGACGATGCCCATCTGTCCGAGTTTCTCAATGTCAGCAATCATCTGTGACACATGGTGATTAACAGACATATCCTCTGACATGCGAGCGCGGAAGAGCTTCTTCTGCAACTCATATCTTTGCGATCTAAGATTAGATCTGCGAAGATCATGAAACTTCGTCATCATCTCATAGGGATCCAATCCCTTGTTTTGACGACGGAATTGTGGAGTCATCGTTATGAGTCTTCCAAAGCACTAGCTCAAGCAACTGATCAGGTCGGGGCTTAGGCCCAAGAGGTCACTCTATGGTGTAGAGTAACTTCTCGGATCCCAGAACAATTCTGAGATTCATATCCCAGTCTTGAATGTTTGTGCCATTAAAGACATTATCGCCCATGACAATATCCCTAATGCTTAACTTTCCTGTCATCTTAACCGCAATAGTCCAACTATTCAATTAGCGATGTATGGGTACAGTCTAACTGTTATAAGAAAAATAATAATATATTAGTCCAACTAATAAAATAATTGACGAAATAATTTGAAAGCGCGTAAAGCTGAGTATTTGAACGAAATTGCAAATTCAATACTAGTCTCCCACTATTTTTCGGCGAGCCTCTAACCCTCTGTTGGGTACTCGGGAAACCTAGTTTCCTAGTGGGCTAGGATTCCGTTAAATAACACACAACCTTGACTTTGGCCAACAAGCTGTATGATATTTAACTAGGTAGATCTCTAAGATCAATTGGATCTCATCCAATTCCTAGATCCGGTAGGTGGACCTCAAGTCTGAACATATATACAATATATATGGCAATATATCCAATATATTTTCCTAACCTTTTTCCTCTGAATCAACTAAGCCTTGGCTTTGGCACAACAAGCTTAAGGATTCCAGTTAAGCGGAACCCATTGACTTTGGAAAGCTTCGTAATCAATGTCGATGGACAAGAAGTGATCTTGACTTTGGCCAACAAATCACAACTTGGACAAGACATACGATATGGAACAAAGCCTTCATGATTCAAACACATCCGCGATGGACAAAGGTCTTGACTTTGGCCAACAAACCAGTGCCAATCTTGGATCTTGAGTAAGAATCACTCAATGGAAGGAAAATGCTTAATATTTATTGAGGGTTTTTCACATAAATTGGAAACCAATTTATTATCTTTGTTAGGTCTCATCATACACCCTTAAGCATGCATTCTAAAAGCATAATAAGGCGCGGTAAATAAATTAATAATGATATGCGGATGGATATCTCACAGATTGTTCCTAGAACAAATCACTCATTTTCCTCTCCCCGACTAACACTATTCTTACTTCTACCCAATTACATAATACATTGAAAGAAACCTCATTAACATTGAGGGGAATTAGGTGAGAAGAGAATTACAAAGAATCAAGAGAGATAAGGCTGGACACGCAGGTCCAATTTAATAAATTCTAAAATTACAACAATTTCCAAAATGGCCCTTTCCCTTCTAATATCCATCCGATATACAATATTCATTCAACACATCCATGTATTCACACAAAGCATGTTATTCAATCAATCTAATCCAATTAATTAATCTTTGAATAAAGTGATCACCCAATGGTCAAACAACGATTTTGATTTTACGCGAGTCCAACTCGTTTATGAATAAGTACTCAAAGTACGAATTCTTGAATTATATCGAACTACAATTTAAATTTAATTTTATTCGTATTCAATACTAATTCTATATTTAATTCCAAATTAAATAACTACACTTTTAAATGCGCTTTTAAGACTTAGATTCCAAATCTAATCTAAATGGGTCTCAAAGTGCAATTAACATCCAATGTTGTTTAATTAAAGTCCAATGGGCTTTTAATTAATTTCTTAAGGCATGGACTTTGGTCAATATGGGTCAAACCCAAATACCAAAGCCCAATAAAGGAATCACCCTATTTGCCAAGAAACCAATTTAGGCCCATTTAAACATAAAAGGCCCATTTGTCATATTTGGACTTAATGGTATGATTTAGGCCCAATTTTGATCCAATCCAATTGACCTAAACCAACTTGGCCCAACCAAGCCCATTAGGGCCAAATATAACATTTAAAGCCCAATTCTAAATTAAGCCCAATTAATCAAATTCTAAAATTCCAAATTTCATAATTTAATAATTAAAGTGTATTTCATTAATTAATTATCTAAATTAACATTTCCAAAATCAATTTAATTAATTAATCATGCTTTAATTTGTTCAACACATGTCCAACATTATTGAAACAAAAATCATCTCATTTCATGCTTCTCAAGGTCACAACATTTTGGGATTTTTTTAAACCGATTTCGATTTCAATCCAATTAAATCATTAATCAATTTATCCCAAGTCTTTAAACTCATCCAATGATCAAAAGAACAAAAAATACCATGACTTAGGGTCTGTATCACAATCGGCCATCATACCTAAATTGGGGAAAAAATAATCCAATTAGTTTTTCATCAATTTGATCATATATAACTCCAAGTTATCCATATACAAGCATACTCAAACAAACAATTTGGCTAAATCATACTCAAATCAAATTTACCCAAATTTTAGTATATAAACCCTAAGTATATTTCATGCTCATCAAGGCTCATGATACCATTGTTGGTCTCTAAGACATTCTAAGATCATATAAGCAATGAAATATTGTGAATACAAAAGTAAAGTATGACAGAATCATACTTACAAAGAGCGGATGTTGGATGCGTTGAACACAAAAATTTGCCATTGAGAAGTCTTCCAAGATTCGTCCAAGGTCCTCTTTGAATGTTGAATCCAAGCTCCAAGCTTTGATCTTTGATTCCAAGCTCAAGGGATTAGTTTCCCTAACACCTTGATATGATTACTTTGGTGTGCTAGCACTAAGAAAAAATTGCAACAATTATTTCTTGTTCTTGATGGAGCTCACGGAAATGGAGCACAAAGGGAGATAGAGAGAGTTTTCTATTTGTTTTGTTTTTGTTTTCTAAAAACATAATAAAAAAATCCTTCTCAATTTTTGGTATATGCTTTTCCAAAAAGAAAAAGGCAAAATGGAGGGAAAATGGCATTCAATGCCTTCAACAACTCCCATTATGAATAGTGACTAGTTTTCAATCACAAAAATGTGACATGACTTCCATCACTAAAGTGACAGGCGATGTGACTTGTGGGCCGCACTTAAATTCAAAATGCGAGTGGGCCCGCAAACACATTCCGGGCTCGGGTTCTTTAATTTCGAATTAACGAACTTTCTGTCGCGACGTAATTAAATCAAATTTAATTAATTAATTATGCCAAGCAAAATTATTATTCACATCGCTCGTGAATTAATTCTAAATCAATTCGTTATCGAAATCTAATTTCGTATAATATATCGAATATATTATTTTATCGATTAATTCCAATTAATCGTTCTCTCTCTTCAAATAGTATTTTATCCCAGATAAAATCTCTTCGCAATTAATCCTAGATTAATTATGTTCGAATCATACGACATCGGTGTATCTTCGGGAAGCGACCCATGAGATCCCTGGATATATTGGCAGTAAATCCGGTCGACGGACTATCCGAACACGTACGTACCTCGTACTACATTTTTACCGATTTACGAGACATGGTTGGCTTCTAGCAAAGCACCGTGCCTACCCAATTCTCCAGAAATATTCTTAATGGAATATATAATCTTTGTCAGGCGTAGTATACGTAGTATTGCGTATTGCGATCCAGTATCAGATGTCACATGCAAGGCCTGGGGCTGGAATAATGTCTGCCTCGTACGAAGCATATATCAGATTACAAGTAACTAGTCTCTTTAATCGGATAATCATGACCATGTCATATTATCCCGATGGTTGCAACCATTTAGAGTACCAGTTTTATATCCCTGCATGATCATTATCTTCATATGACTGAAGTGATACTTCCATCTTGACATCACACCCAATACACTATGATTATCAATAAACCCAGAAGAGGCGTACACAGAACCTGTTAAAGTCCTGGACGACCAAAACCAAAGCGTATTGATTGTCGCAAGTACTAGCGATGCAAGTATTAGGTTAAGACCAAATACACTTACCCTGATAGGGATTCCCATAGATAGACCCGGCCAAGGTTCCGGTTCGGAACCGGAACCAAACCGGTTGGAACTGGAAGGTTCCGATTCCGAAACCGAACCGGAGGGGGACCGGTTAGGTTGGGGTTCCACCCCAACTCGAACCGGTGGAACCGTACGGTTCCACCGGTTCGGACGGTTCCAACCGGAATCGCACGGTTCCGGTTGGAACCGTAGGGTTCCTGTTGGAACCGTAGGGTTCCAACATACACGTAGGGTTCCTGTTGGAACCGTAGGGTTCCAGCATACACGTAGGGTTCCAACAGGAACAAATTATTTTTGTTCATTTCTTTTTGAATCATTTAAATTTATGAATTCTCCATAATATTGATTAAATTTGACCTTTATAAGCTCATTTGACATGTATTATCAATATACACGGTAACATATGATCATGAGTTGTAAGTGAAAATTTTATAATATTCAGTTCTCTAGTTTGTTGGAGGTAGCACTTAAAGGCAGTGGAATTTTTATTTTTTTTAAAAAAAACTAATCAAGCTTTTACTTAGTAACCGGACATTTTGCCTCAACAAGCAGTGATTGTTTGCGTAAAACGGTAGATCTTGAGTTAGTTTAATAATAATAAAAAAAAGTGTGTTAATAAGTTCAATTCGTTGCCTTTATAACTCGAGCAATTAAGTCCATAGGGGTATTTTAACACTCAGTGTCCTAAGTCCAACTAGTATTGGAGTCACTAGCCCAAAGCTTGATATAGGGTAAAGAGAAGGTTTAAGGAAATCAGACACTTTTTTTCTTTTTAATATCTGAGATCCGAGCAATTAAGTCCATATGGGTGTTTTAACACCTAGTGCTCTAAAGCCAAATAGCTTGGGGGCCCAAAACTCGTTACAAGGATTGAATATGTATGATTATTATTATTATTATTTTAAAAAATGTATTATAAATAAACTCTCATTGTCAAAAGGTGTGAACTCTAATATAATTTTAGGATAAAAATATTACTCTCTTTTCGACTTGACTTGTGAATATTGTGGGAACAATGAATTGATTGATACCTTATTTTATGTGCGTATGGAAGAATGGTAAAAAGTAGAAGATAATTTACTTATTTGATTATTTAAAAAGAAATAAAACAATTATTAATTTGGATAAGAATATATCTTTTTAATATTTTTCGCTTAAATTACTAGGGACTAGAAATAAGTTGGTTCGGAGGTGTGATGAACACTAAAAGGTGCACATTTATTAAAGAAAAATTAATTATTTTACACTTGTAATTTCATTAATCCTCTTAAATTAGAATATTTATAAAATAATAATAAATTTATGCTTTATATATTTTTATTGTGAATTTTATTTCTTATGTAGCTGAAATAATATTTTGGATGCATAATTAGAAAAATTGACATGACATTTGGATTTTGTAAGCCAAAAACTTGGAAGGGCGTTATAACAGTATATAAATTCAGAAATTCCAACCCTACGCAATTTTCGTATTTTGGCCATAACCTTTTACTCAGATATCAGATTGAGGTGATTTTAGTTTAAGATGAAATTAGACTCAAAGATCTAACACTTTCCGGTTGGCAAGATTTTCTAATTCTGAGGTTTTTAATGCCGAAATTGAAGAAAAATCTAAAGTGTATTATATATAATTATTAAAGACAAAAACAAAAAGAAAAAAAATTAAGAAATGTGGGAAATGACATTCCACCCAAATCATGCAATTGTAGGAAAAGGTTGTTGAGCTCTCTATTATAAATAGAGGTGATCATCACTTTAGAAAATCATTATGGATTCCATAGTTTTCTATGAAAATTAGTGGATTTGTAGCTCTTGTGTGTTTTATTTTTCTAAAGCTTTCTAGTAATTTCTTTTTCTTTTAGTAATAAATTATGAGTGTTTTAATCCAAATTATGAGTAGCTAATTTAGCCTTGCTTGAGTACTGGGTGAAGCTTTTAATATGAAAATTTAAATTAATCTTATTTATATTATAATATATAAATTGTAATCTAATGACTAATATTTAATTTAAATCTGGATTAATTATTGACAAACTTGTTACCACCTATATGGCTGGTTTTATTTATTTGGCATAATTGAGTACCTAACTGGACTTGTTATAGACAAAAGCTATCACCGCCTTTATGGCTGGTTTTATATGTTTTGGCATAATTAATTCATGAAATAAATTAATTGGGTAATAATGATAATTTATATATTATAAAAACTAAGATTTCTAAATTTGAAATATTAAAAGTGAATCTCATAGCCCCATCATTTTTTTTATTGTTGCACTTTAATTTAAAATTCTCCAATCACTTCAAACAATTCAATCTTTTTCTTTTCACTCAAATTATTATTTTATCCTATTAAATTTATTCCATGTGGATCGACCCGGTCTTACCGGGTTATTTTATTATTTCGACACTCTTATACTTGGGAGTAAAGTGTCACTTTTGAGCGTGTCACACACATGTTTAATAAATAAATGCTATAATATGTTTGATGTGTATGTTTTTGTTTTGCATGGTCACTTTCTGAGTTTCATAACTCACATCACTACAATTTGCTAGTTTTGTAGGTTGGCAACCCGATTGGTTGACCATTCAAGTTAGGATATCTTGATTGAATCGATAGATTAATCAAGTTATGGTTCGGAACCGGAACCGAACCGCCGGCCGGGTCTACCCATAGACATATAGTCATACTACCAATGGGATTTCGCGGGGTCTATCCAGAGCGAAGATGTTTCCGTACCATCGGTAAACACAACCTTCTATCACACTTGCTTAAGTATCCAATACTTAAATATATGAGAACTATACCGTTAAGCTTCCATAACACGCACATGTGCAATACTAGTCTATTCCGCATTATCGATGTCCAGTCTCGATAATACTAGGACCATGGATATTTAATGATTAAACCGTTAAGGATTGATATTGTCTCATAACTTATAATCCGGAACTAATCATAAGGACTTTTATCATTTATATAATTAAGTAATCAAATTACAAAAAGATAAAATGCAATTTACATTGCTACATAGTTAATTTGTACAAAAACCACAATGTCTTTTAAAAATAGTGACGTTATGGGTCATAATTGTCTAACATTAATACTGTTGATCATAAGGAACCGCAGTCTCATCAACTTTTAATGATTATAATCTGGAACTAATAATAAGGACTTTTATCATTTATATATTCAAGTAATCTAATTACAAAATAATAAAATAGCAATTTCCATTGTCACATAGTTAATTTGTACAAAAACCAAAATGTCTTTTTCAAATAGTGACGCTATGGGTCATAATTGTCCAACAATCTCCCACTTGGCCTATAGCCAGTCACTCAAGTATCTAACATTTGAACTATGTACATGTCACTCAAACTTTTACCGAGGAATAGCTTTCGTCAGCGGATCTGCAATGTTGTCATATGATGCGACCTTCTCGATCTTCAGATCGCCACGATATATGATCTCACGAATCAAATGGAAACGTCGAAGAACATGCTTGGATCGTTGATGAGATTGTGGTTCCTTAGCCTACGCTATAGTCCCGTTATTGTCATAATACAAAGGAACGGGCTCAACTGCTAACGGAACTACTCCTAATCCAATTAGGAATTTATGGATCCAAACTGCCTCTTTTGCTGCTCCAGCTGCAGCAATATATTCGGCTTATGTTGTTGAATCGGCAACAGTTTCTTCCTTAGAAGATTTCCAGCTCACTGCTCCGTTGTTCAAACAAAAATATGTACCCAGATTGCGACTTACAGTCGTCTTTATCGGTTTGGAAAATTGCATCGGTAAACCCAGTTACCTCAAGTTCTCCATCTCCATAGATTAAGAAAGCATCCTTAGTTCATCTAAGATACTTAAGAATGTTCTTAACCGCCATCAAGTGACCATCACCTGGATCGGCCTGATAGCGACTACACATGCTCAAAGCATATGAAACATCAGGTCGCATACATATCATGGCATACATGATCGATCCGACTGTAGAAGCGAACGACATCTGACCCATGCTGTCTCTCTCATCTTGAGTTTTAGGACACATGGCCTTAGATAGAGTGACGCCATGTGACATTGGCAACAGTCCCCTCTTGGACTGATCCATGTTGAATCTCTTCAACACTTTGTCAATATATGTGCTCTGGGAGAGTCCAAGCAGCTTTATAGATCTATCCCGGTAGATCTTTATTCCTAGAATAAAGGCTGCTTCTCCCAGATCTTTCATGGAGAATTTTAACGAAAGCCAAGCTTTCACCAATTGTACATGGGAATGTCATTACCAATAAGCAATACATCATCGACGTAAAGGACAATGAATGTCAGTGCGCTCCCACTAACCTTCTTATATACACAAAAGATCAACCTCATTTTGAACGAAATCATATTCTTTTATGATCTCATCAAAACAGCGACTCTAATCCTATTTCCAACTCGGAGGTCTATCTCTTATGAAGCTAGTCTCCTGCAAATCTGTAGATCCTACACATCAGTACATATATGAGTACCACAACCAGAATCAAAAATCCAATTTTTAATCCTAGAAGTAGACATGTTTATTTCAATAACAAACATACCTGAAGCCGGTGCCTTGCCCGCTTTGATTTCCTTCATGTGCGCCTTGTACTCATGGCAGTCACGCTTCCAGTGACCTCGTTTGCCAGACTGTAGGCAGACATCTTGGGATTTGTCCTTACCCTTCCCATAAGACTTTGATGATTTGGCCTTGCCTTTCTTATTCTTCTTTTTCTTCACACCTCCAGTAGTCTTTGGCCAAGCCTTGGCAGACTGAGATGTCGAAGCGAAGTGCGCCTCGCGCTTTTTGCCCTTCAATAGCTCTTTTTCTGCTTCACGTAGCATTGCCATGAACTCTCCAAGAGTATGGTCTTGGTTCATCATATTGTAGTTCATGATGAACCCGCTCCAGCTATCAGGAAGAGACTACAAGATCAAATCTATAGAAGTCTCAGCCTCAAAGGTTATGCCTAGCTGACCCAGCTGTTTGATGTCAGCAATCATCTGTGACACATGATGCTTGACAGTGTTGGTTTCTATAATATGTCCCAAGGAAAGATTAAGCATATATGAAATACAACAAAGAATATATATAAAAGATGAAGTATGGCGGAATCATACTTACCAAGCTTTAGTGATGAAGAAAAACAAGCCAAATGGAAGCTCCAATGTTGGGATGATTCGGCCAAGGAAGACAAGAAGAAGGAAGCTCCAAGCTTTGTGTATTCCTTGCTCTATGATGGTTTCCCTATCACCTCTTTTGATCCCTTGAAGGTGCTAGCCTTGCATGTTCCAAACATCAACCTTTTCTTCAAGCTTTTGGCAACCAAATTTGAAGAAGATGAAGACCAAAACTGCATGCAGTTTTCGGTCAAGAAAAAGAGAGAAGAGAGGATTTTCTTAATTGATTTTGATACCAAAAATCAATTTATATTTATGCCATAATATTTATTAAATAATAATAAATCTATGACACAAGCCATGCAAATGCTTAGAGTGTCAAACACTGAAATTCCATGCATAACATTTGAGTGTAATATACACTATCACCATGCAATGCATCATCAATAAAATAATGCATATAATGACATGTGTCATGTGGGCCCCACACGTTTCCAAATGAAAGTGGGCCCACGTGCACTCACGCGCTCGGGTTCGATATTTCCGAAATACCGACTTACGTCGCGACGTTATTTAAATCGAATTTAAATAAATAATCGCGCCTTGCGAAATTATTATTTACGTCGCTAACGAATTAATTCTAAATTAACTCGTATGCCCGAATTAAAATCTAATTTTAATTTCGCGTCGAAATCGAATTTCGATTATTATATCGAATATAATAATTTTATCGATTAATTCCAAATTAATCGTTCTCTCTCTCTAAACAAGGTACTTTATCCGAGATAAAGTTTCTCCGCAATTAATTCAAGATTAATTAAGTTCGAATCAAATATCATAGGTGAATCTTCAGGAAGCGACCCAAGAGATCTCCGGATATGTTGGCAGTAAATTCAGTCGTCGGATAATCCGAACACGCACGTACCTCGTACTACGTTCTCACCGATTCACAAGACAAGGTTGGCTTCTAGCAAAGCGCCATGTCTACCCAATTCTCCAGAAATATTCTTATAGGAATATAAGATCTATATCAAGCGTAGTATACCGTAGTATTGCGTACATCGATCCAGTATCAGATGATCACATGCTAGGCCTAGGGCTGGAGATGTGTCTGCCCCGTACGAAACATATATCGGACATCAAGCAACTAGTCTCTTTAAATCGGACAATCCTGACCTGGTCATATTGTCCCGACGGTTGCAACCTTTTATAGAGTACTAGTTCTGTGCCCTGCGTGATCATCACCTCCATATGTCTGAAGCGATACTTCCATCTTGACATCACATCCAGTACACTACGCTTCTCGATAAACCCAGAAGAGGTGTACACAGAACCGGTTAAGGTCCCCAACCACCAAAACCAAAGTTTACCGATTGTCGCAAGTACTAGCGATGTAAGTCTCAGGTTAAGACCATATACACCTACCCTGATGCGGCCTCCCATAGACACATAGACATACTACCAATGGGATTCCGCGGGGTCTATCCAGAGCGAAGCTGTTTTCCGTACCATCGGTAAAACACAACCTCCTATCGCACTTGCATAAGTATCCAATACTTAAATATATGAGAACTATGCCGTTGTGCCCTCACAACGTGCACAAGCGCAATACTAGCCTATTCCGCATTATCGATGTCCAGTCTCGATAATACTACGGCTAGGGATATTTAATGATTAAACCTTTATGGATTGATACTGTCTCATATCATCTCAATCCAGTACTAATCATATGGACTTTCGCCATTTATTAGTCAAAGTAAATAATATTACAAAACGGCAAAAGGCAATTTCATAATCACATAGTTAATTTTGTACAATAATACAATATCATTTACAAACAGTGACGCTATGGGACATAATGTCTAACAGACAGATGTACCCTCTGACATGGGCCCGCATACGTCAGTATGTACAAGAGCCAACAGTTCTGTGGCACGTTCACCCTTACTTCTAAAAGGTGATTTAGGCATTTTGCCTAAAAGACAAGATTCGCAGACGTCATATGAATTGAGATCAAATTCGTCCAAGTACCCACTCTTCGAAAGTGTGGATATGCGAGTCTTGTTAATGTGTCCTAGACGACAATGCCACATATAAGCTTCATCTTTTAGATTACTCCTTTTGAGCCTTTTGTTTGTCATTTTAGGAGATTCATTTATATTCAAAATATAAAGACCGTTATTTGCAACAGCTGTGCAAATTTCTGCATCATTTTTATATAAATAACACCCAGTGTTTCTAATACAAAAGTGTAACCCTGCTGGGTTAACAAGGATACAGATATAATATTCCTAGTTAAACTAGGTACAAAATAACAGTTTAAAAGTTTAAGTACATGCCCTGAGGGCAGTTCTAAAACAAAAGTCCCTACGGCCAAAACAGCAACTGGTGTTCCGTTTCCGACCCGTAGATCCATCTCCCATGACGCCAGCATCATGCTATCATGCAGATCCTGCACATCAGTACAAATATGAGCACCACAACCAGAATCAAAAATCCAATTTTTAAAACTAGAAGTATTCATATTTATCTCAATAACAAACATACCAGAGGCGGTAGCCTTGCCACCCTTGCTATCCTCCTTCTGCACAATGCTTATTTGGCAGTCACGTTTCCAGTGACCCCTCTTGCCGCAGTTAAGGCAGATGTCGCGAGATTTGTCCTTTGGCTTCCTAGAAGCCACTGTCAACTTGCCTTTGCCCTTCCTTTTGAACTTCCTCTTCCTCGCACCTCCAATTGTCATGGGCCTAGCCTTTGGCGCATGAGAGGTCGATGCATAATGCGCCTCGCGCTTGCTCCCCTTTAGGAGTTCCCTTTCGGACTCCTTCAGCACGGACAACAACTCTCCGAGAGTGTCGTCAGTATCCATCAACTTATAGTTGACGATGATTTGTTTCCAAGTATCGGGCAGCGATTGTAATATCATATCAATCGTCAGCTCTGCCTCCAAGACAATGCCCATATTGGCTAACTCATCTATGTCAGCGATCATTTGAGTCCCGTGGGCCTCAACTGATGCGCCATCTGTCATCCGGGAGCGGAAGAGTTCCTTACTAGCTCGTACCTCTTCATCCGCTTGTTAGTGCGGTGAAGATCACGCAATCTTGCCATCATGTTATAGGGATCCAAGTCCCTGTTTTGGCGTCTGAAATGCTGGGTCATTGCAGCTAGCATAACTGACTGAGCTTGGTCACAATCGTCACTATGAGTTTTCCATAACTCTAGCTCCAGTGGCTCAGTGGGTTTAGGCGGGAGAGGTCTCTGAATAGTATACAGTATCCTCTCAGCCCCAAGCACTATCTTGAGGTTCATTTCCCAGTCGGCAAAGTTTGTCCCTTTGAAGACATTATCGCCCATGATTATGTCGCGGATATTACCTTTGCCAGTCATCTTGACAACTATAGTCCAACTATAAAGTCAACGATGTTATGGGTACAGTCAAACTGTTACAAGTAAAACAACAATATATTAGTCCAACTAATTATTTAAAATATTGACGAAATAATTTTGAAAGACGAGTAAGGCTAATTATCTGAACGAGATTGCAAATTCAATAATAGCCTCCCACTATTTTCTTCAAGTTTCTAACCCTCTGTAGACAACTCGGGAAATCTAATTTCCTAGTGGGCTAGGATCCCGTTAAATAACACACAACCTTGGCTTTGGCCAACAAGTTGTATGATATTTAACTAGGTAGATCTTGAAGATCAATTGGATCCCATCCAATTCCTAGATCCGGTAGGTGGACATCCAAGTCCGAAACATATATATCTAATACATATGTCAATGTATCCAATACATTTTCCTAACCATTTCCTCTGAATCAACTAAGCCTTGGCTTTGGCACAACAAACCTAATGATTCCAGTTAAGCGGGACCCATTGACAAGGAAAATTTCGTAATCAATGTCGATGGACAAGAAGTGATCTTGACTTTGGCCAACAAATCACAACTTGGACAGGACACCGATGTGGAACAAAACTCTCATGATTCAAACACATCCTCAATTGACAAAGGTCTTGACTTTGGCCAACAAACCAATGCCAATTTCGGATCTTGAGAAAGAATCATTCAACGGAAGGAAAATTGCTTAATATTGTTTGAGGGATTTTTCGCGTAATTGGCAACCAATTAATTTATCTTTGTTAGGTCTCATCATCATACACCCTTAAGCATGCTTCTAAAACATCATAAAGCGCGTAAAGTAAAGTAATAGTGATATGCGGATGGATATATAAACAACTTGTTCCTAGAACAAATCACTCCATTTCCTCTCCCCGCTAGCACTATTCTACTTCTACCCAATTACATAATACAATAAGAGAAACCTCATTTACATTGAGGGGAATTAGGTGAGAAGAGAATACAAAGAGATAAAGAGATAAGGCTGGACACGCAGGTCCAATTTATAAATTCCAAATTTACAATAACTTCTAAAATTACCCTTTCCCTTCTAATATCCATCCGATATACACTATTCATTCATCACATACATATATATTCAAACAAGACATGCTTCTACAACCAATCTAATCCAATTAATTAGTCTTAGTTAAAGTGATCATCCAATGTTCAAACAACGGTTTGATTTTGTGCGAGTCCAACTCGATTGAGAATAAGTACATAAGGTACGAATTCGCGAATTATATCGAACTACTTATTAAATCTAATTTAATTCGTATTCAATACTAATTCGATTATTTAATTCCAAATTAAATGTTTACACTTTTAATATGCTTTAAAGACTTAGATTCTAAATCTAATCCTATTTGGTCTCAAAGCCCAACTAACATCCAATGTTGAATTTAATTCAAGTCAAATGGGCTTAGAATTGATTTATTAAGGCTTGGGCTTTGGTCAATGTGGGTCAAACCCAATTACCAAGCCCAAATAAGGAATCACCCTTAAGTGCCATAAAACCAATTTTAAACCCATAAGGCCCAATTAAATTTATTAAAGCCCATTAATTCAATTTTAATATTCCAAACATTAAAGTCCAATTAATCAAAGTGTAATACCAAGATTAATATATTAAACCAAATATTTCAAAAATACCCATTTAATTTATTAATCATGAATTTTTCAAAAATAAATGTCCAACATTAATTTAACAAAAATCAACTCCTTTACATGTCCTATGTATTCGGCCAAGGTGAGTTTTTGTGTCGATTTGTTTTTCAATCCGATTGAATTATTAATCTACGTCCCGAACACGTTCTAAGTCATCCAATGATCTTAAACACAAAAAATTCCAATCCACTCCAAGTAGCAACACATTCGGCCAAGGCATGAATTTGGGGAAAAAATCATCCAATGCATTTTTCATAAAATTGATTCCATGTAATATCATGTTATATACATGCAAGCATACTTATTAATCAAATTTCACAAGAACATGCTTATATCAATTTCTTCATACCATTCGGCCAAGGACAAGATTTTGGGGAAAAATCATCCAATGCATTTTTCATAAAATTGATTCCATGTAATATCATTCTATATACATGCAAGCATACTTATTCATCAAATTTCACAAGAACATGCTTCAATCAATTTATCACACCCATTCGGCCAAGGTCAAAATTTTGGGGAAAAATCATCCAATGCATTTTTCATAAAATTGATTCCATGTAACATCATTTTACATACATGCAAGCATACTCATTCATCAAATTTCACAAGAACATGCTTCAATCAATTTAGTCAAATTTTAACCTAAAATATTTCATGCTTAACCATGGCTCCATGATACCATTGTTGGTTTCTATAATATGTCCCAAGGAAAGATTAAGCATATATGAAATACAACAAAGAATATATATAAAAGATGAAGTATGGCGGAATCATACTTACCAAGCTTTAGTGATGAAGAAAAACAAGCCAAATGGAAGCTCCAATGTTGGGATGATTCGGCCAAGGAAGACAAGAAGAAGGAAGCTCCAAGCTTTGTGTATTCCTTGCTCTATGATGGTTTCCCTATCACCTCTTTTGATCCCTTGAAGGTGCTAGCCTTGCATGTTCCAAACATCAACCTTTTCTTCAAGCTTTTGGCAACCAAATTTGAAGAAGATGAAGACCAAAACTGCATGCAGTTTTCGGTCAAGAAAAAGAGAGAAGAGCGGATTTTCTTAATTGATTTTGATACCAAAAATCAATTTATATTTATGCCATAATATTTATTAAATAATAATAAATCTATGACACAAGCCATGCAAATGCTTAGAGTGTCAAACACTCAAATTCCATGCATAACATTTGAGTGTAATATACACTATCAGCATGCAATGCATCATCAATAAAATAATGCATATAATGACATGTGTCATGTGGGCCCCACACGTTTCCAAATGAAAGTGGGCCCACGTGCACTCACGCGCTCGGGTTCGATATTTCCGAAATACCGACTTACGTCGCGACGTTATTTAAATCGAATTTAAATAAATAATCGCGCCTTGCGAAATATTATTTACGTCGCTAACGAATTAATTCTAAATTAACTCGTATGCCCGAATTAAAATCTAATTTTAATTTCGCGTCGAAATCGAATTTCGATTATTATATCGAATATAATAATTTTATCGATTAATTCCAAATTAATCGTTCTCTCTCTCTAAACAAGGTACTTTATCCGAGATAAAGTTTCTCCGCAATTAATCCAAGATTAATTAAGTTCGAATCAAATATCATAGGTGAATCTTCAGGAAGCGACCCAAGAGATCTCCGGATATGTTGGCAGTAAATTCGGTCGTCGGATAATCCGAACACGCACGTACCTCGTACTACGTTCTCACCGATTCACAAGACAAGGTTGGCTTCTAGCAAAGCGCCATGTCTACCCAATTCTCCATAAATATTCTTATAGGAATATAAGATCTATATCAAGCGTAGTATACCGTAGTATTGCGTACATCGATCCAGTATCAGATGATCACATGCTAGGCCTAGGGCTGGAGATGTGTCTGCCCCGTACGAAACATATATCGGACATCAAGCAACTAGTCTCTTTAAATCGGACAATCCTGACCTGGTCATATTGTCCCGACGGTTGCAACCTTTTATAGAGTACTAGTTCTGTGCCCTGCGTGATCATCACCTCCATATGTCTGAAGCGATACTTCCATCTTGACATCACATCCAGTACACTACGCTTCTCGATAAACCCAAAAGAGGTGTACACAGAACCGGTTAAGGTCCCCAACCACCAAAACCAAAGTTTACCGATTGTCGCAAGTACTAGCGATGTAAGTCTCAGGTTAAGACCATATACACCTACCCTGATGCGGCCTCCCATAGACACATAGACATACTACCAATGGGATTCCGCGGGGTCTATCCAGAGCGAAGCTGTTTTCCGTACCATCGGTAAAACACAACCTCCTATCGCACTTGCATAAGTATCCAATACTTAAATATATGAGAACTATGCCGTTGTGCCCTCACAACGTGCACAAGCGCAATACTAGCCTATTCCGCATTATCGATGTCCAGTCTCGATAATACTACGGCTAGGGATATTTAATGATTAAACCTTTATGGATTGATATTGTCTCATATCATCTCAATCCAGTACTAATCATATGGACTTTCGCCATTTATTAGTCAAAGTAAATAATATTACAAAACGGCAAAAGGCAATTTCATAATCACATAGTTAATTTTGTACAATAATACAATATCATTTACAAACAGTGACGCTATGGGACATAATGTCTAACAGACAGATGTACCCTCTGACATTCGAGAACGAAAGAGCTTCTTCTGCAATTCATACATTTGCGATCTAAGGTTAGATCGATATAGGTCCTTCAATTTTTCCATCATAGTATAAAGATCTAATCCCTTGTTCTGGCGACGAAATGGAGGGGTCATTGCAGCGAGCATGACGAATTGAGCAGTTGAGTTTTCATCACTGTGAGTCTTTCAAAGCTCAAGCTCAAGCGGCTGCTCAATTCCGGGCTTAAGCCTGAGAGGTCTCTCTATCGTATAGAGCATCTTCTCGGCCCCCAGGACAATCCTGAGGTTCATATCCCAGTCAGGAAAGTTAGCACCATTAAAGACATTTTCGCCAATGATAATGTCCTTAACGTTGATCTTTCCCGCCATCTTAATTGCAATAGTCTAATTATTCAATTAACGATTTTTGGGTAGAGTCCAACTGTTAAAATAAAAATAATAAAAGATTAGTCCAACTAATAAATATATAAAATGATGAAATAATTTTGAAAGCGCGTATTTGGCAAGTTTTTGAACGAAATTGCAAATTCAATACTAGCCTCCCACTATTTTTCGGCGAGCCTCTAACCCTCAGTTGAGTACTCGGGAAACCTAGTTTCCTAGTGGGTTAGGATCTCGTTAAATAACACACAACCTTGACTTTGGCCAACAAGTTGTATGATATTTAACTAGGTAGATCTCTAAGATCAATTGGATCTCATCTAATTCCTAGATCCGGTAGGTGGACCTCCAAGTCCGAAACATATTTACAATATATTTTCCTAACCTTTTCCTCAGAATCAACTAAGCCTTGGCTTTGGCTCAACAAGCTTAATGATTCCCATTAAGCACGACCCATTGATAGTGGGAAAGCTTCGTTATCCATGTCGATGAATAAGAAGTGACCTTGACTTTGGCCAACAAATCACAACTTACCCAAGACATGCGATATGAAACAAAGCTTTCGTGGTTCAAACACATCCGCGATGGACATTGATCTTAACTTTGGCCAACAAACCAATGCAAATCTTGGATCTTGAGAGAGAACTACTCAATGGAAGGAATTCGCTTAATATTAGTTTGAGGGTTTTTCGCGTAAATTGGCAACCAATTTATTATCTTTGATTAGGTCTCATCATACACCCTTAAGCATGAATTCTAAAAGCATAATAAGGCGTGAATTAAAATAATAATGATATGCGGATGGATACTTAACAAATTATTTCTAGAACAAATCACTCACTTTCCTCTCCCCGGCTAGCACAATTCTAACTTCTACCCAATTACATAATACAATAAAGAAACCTCATTTATATTGAGGGGAATTGGTGAGAAGAGAATTACAAATAGTCAAGAGATAAAGGCTGGACACACAAGTCCAATTTAATAAATTCTAAATTTATTACAAAAATTTCCAAATTTACCCTTACCCATATAATATCCATCTGATATACATTATTCATACAATACATCCATGTATTCACACAAAGCATGTTATTCAATCAATCTAATCCAATTAATTAATCTTTGAATTAAGTGATCATCCAATGTTCAAACAACGATTTGATTTGCGCGAGTCCAACTCATTTAAGAATAAGTACTCAAAGTGTGTATTCTTGAATTATATCGAACTACGATTTTAAATCCGATTTAATTTGTATTCAATACTAATTCATATTTAATTCCAAATTAAATAATTACACTTTACTATTGTGTCTTTTAGACTTAGATTCTAAATCCAATCTTAATGGGTCTCAAAGGCCCAATTAACATCCAATGTCAATTTAATTAAAGTCCAATGGGCTTTCAATTATTTTCTTAAGGCATGGACTTTGGCAACCAAAGCCCAATAAGGAATCACCATTTGCCATAAAATAATTTTGGGCCCATTAGGCCCAATTAATTATTTAAAGGCCCATTTATTATATTTGGACTTAACGGAATGGTTTTAGGCCCAATTTGGATCCAATTCAATTGTCCTAAACCAACTTGGCCCAACCAAGCCCATTAGGCCCAAATATAACAATTTTACCTCAATTCCAAATTAAAGCCTAATTAATTAAATTCCAACATTCCAAATATCACAATTTATTTAATTAAAGTGTATAACCATAATTAATTAGTTAAATTAACATTTCGAAAACACCAATTTAATTAATTAATCATGCTTTATCATTTTAGTACATGTCCAACACAATTGTAGCAAAATCAAGTCATAATCATGCTCTTAAGCTCATGACAATTTAGGCTTTTTATATCCGATTTTGATTTCAATCCAATTAAATCACAAATCAATATACTCATGCATTTTAAACACATCTAATGGTCTAAAAATCAAAAATCACCATGACATAATAGGGTTCAAACTCTCGGCCAAGCTATCCAATTTGGGGAAAATTAATCTAATTAATTTTTCTCAAAATTAATCATGCATAACTCCAAGTTATCGTAATCAAAGCATTTTCAAACACTCAATTTGATGAAATCATGCTCCAAGCAAAAATATCCAAATTCAAGTTTATGAACCCTAATTATTTCATGCTTAAAATTTGCTCTAATACCATTGTTGGGTTCTCCTAGAACATGCCTAGGATCAATTAAGCCTAAAAAAATGTGGATACTCGAAGTAAGATTGCGAAAAAAATACTTACAACCATCGGTTATATGGATGCGTAGACAACAAAAATTTGCTCATTTGAGAATTGCTTCAAGCACTCATTTGATTTGTTTGGTTGAGCTCCAAGCTTTGAATTTGAATTCCAAACTCAAGGGATTGTTTCCCTATCACATTTGTTAACTCTTTAAGTGCTAGCTAAGGAAGAAAATTGCAACAAAAATCTTCCCTTTGTTCTTTGTTGTTCTCGGCAAATGAGAAAAAAAAGGAGATATGCTTTTCACGGTGAAGAGAAGAAAACGAGAGTAAAGTGTTTTGAATTTCCAAAAAACAAAGACATATTCCAAATCCAAGTTAGTAAAATGTCACTCACCTTTTCATAATTAAAATAAGAAACTGTGTAAATCAAGCCATCACCAACTAACAAATTCCATCAAATAAAGTGATGAGATTGACTTGGGATGTGACTTGATGTGGGCCCCACTTTAATTCAAAATCCGAGTGGGCCCGCAAACACATTCCGGGCTCGGGTTCGTTAATTCTGAATTAACGAATTTTCCGTTGCGACTTAATTAAATCATATTTAATTAAATAATAATGCCTTACAAAATTATTACGAAAGTCGCTCACGAATTAATTCTAAATTAATTCGTTCGCCCGAATTAAAATCCAATTTTAATTCCGCTATGAAATCTAATTTCATTTAATATATCGTATATATTATTTTATTGATTAATTCTAAATTAATCGTTCTCTCTCTTCTATTTAAATTTTATCCCAGATAAATTCTTTCCGCAATTAATCCTAGATTAATTTTCTCTCTCCCATAATTAATCCCAGATTAATTTTTTTCGAGTCATACGTCATCGGTGAATCTTTGGGAAGTGACCCATGAGATCCCGTGATATGTTGGCAGTAAATCCGGTCGCCGGACTATCCGAACACGTGCGTACCTCATACCACGTTCTTACCAATTTACAAGACATGGTTGGCTTATAGCAAAGCTATGTGCCTACCCAATTCTCCAGAAATATTCTTTTAAGGAATATATATAATCTATAACAGGCGTAGTATACAAAGTATTACGTATTGGGATCTAGTATCAGCTGTCACATGCTAGGCCTGAGGCTTGATATTTAATGATTAAACTTTTAGTGGATTGATACTGTCTCATATCTTATTATCCGGAACTAATCATTAGGACTTTTATCATTTATATATTCAATTAATCTAATTACAAAATGATAAAATAGCAATTTACATTGTCACATAGTTAATTTGTATAAAAAACCGCAATATCTTTTACAAATAGTGACGCTATGGGTTATAATTATCCAACACGGATGTGGTGGATCTAGATAGACATAGGTGATTTCCGACCTGGGTTTGGACTTGGTGCATATCGACCTAACTTAGGTCATGTCCGTCCAGATTTGATGGCATCTAGTCTGACATATGTGATACTAGGCCTAAATTTGGATACTCTTTTTGGAAACATCTGGTGTTTATTTCCTTACGAGCATTAAATATTACAACCTTCCCAGACATTTTAGGTGGTGTTCCTATAAGAGACTCATCATCGGACTATGGGTAAAAATATCAAGTCTACATTCGCCTCCACTTTAATAGGCTCTTACAATGTGTAACAGTGACAAATCTATAAAAGTCATGAATGTATTTTTACTAACCTGGCTTGTTGGGCGGTGCCGAACTTACCTGGTTTTAATTGCAATATGATTTTTGGTTCATGGGCCCTCAGGTCCTCGGATGCTTCGATCTAAGCCAAAACCTTGATGGGCGCTTATGTCCCCGATGCTTCGATTGTTTGGGGTTCTTTGACCTTTATTGAAATATTGATGGGCGGTCGGGACCCTGGTGCTTCGATCGATTGAGGTGATTCGACCTCTGTTGTAATGTGATGGAAATTTGGGCCCCTAATGCTTCAATCGGTTGATGTGCTTCAACCTCGACTGAAATCTTGATGGGCGCTCGAATCCTTGATGCTTAGATCGATTGAGGTACTTTGACCATAGCTGAAATCTTGATAAGTTGGACCCTCAGTCCCCCTGATACTTTGATTGATTTAGGTGTTTTGACCATTGTCTAAAAGATGCTTTGACAGTTTGGGAGATACTTCAATCCTGACCGTACTTAAGGATTTATTCCCAATTCTGAGAATCTTTCGGTATCCAGATGATGGAGTAACCCCCTTCTTTCGAAGGCTTCCCAGTTTTATTTCACATGCCTGGCTGAAAGTTCACGTTCGTCCGGATGAATGTATTTCATCCATGTTCGACAGGACATTCCTTGGGTATAATAAAGGAAGGCCTCTCCTTCTGCTCCCCCACCGGCTCCAAACACTTCTGTTAAACATGAAATTTCCTTCGTGCATGCAAAAGACATCTCCATCATATTCTCATCATTTTTCTACCAATAATGGCATTCCTAAGACATTCGGAACCTGATCATGCCCCTGAAGACCCTCATTTTCTTTTCGATCCTAGACCCCAAAAGTCATTCGACCTCAAGTTTATAGATTTTGTCTTTACTCTCATAGATCTAAGAGAGCATGCATGCTCCTATATTTATCAGGTAAGCCCATTCTTCTTTCTTTTTAATTCATCATGTATGGGTTTTGAACTTCGATTTACATACAGTCAGAGTCACTGTTAATTCTATCGCCAATTTTTATATCCGATCGGGCTTCTTTAATATCCAGCCTACCATTTACCTATATTTGGCCGCTTATGTTTTATGTCTAGCTTGTCTTCTACTTTACATTCGGTCAGTCGTCTTTGATATCCAATCAAATATATTATATGTCAGACCCATCCTTAATGACTTGATTTTTTCTTTAACAGCTAGATATTTCATGCCTGAAAGCTAGTGGCAGCCTAGCCAATATCCGGAAGTGGTATGATGAGCTCTCTTCGACCGTGCAAGACATGATTTTGATACTAGGTTCGAGTCTTTCATTCTGTGTATTCTAGCTCGAGCCAAAAAGCACGATAAGAGAGGGATGCATGCCCTAATTGAGCGTTGGATGGACTTCACTCACACCCTACATCTGCCTATTGGAGAGATGACCATCACCCTTAGGGATTTTACTGATCTAACTAGCATCCTATACAGAGACCATATTCTGGAATTTGACTCTAGTCTCTACACTTCCATTATCGGGGCTACTTATATTCATCATCTAAAGGGGGTAGTCCTTAAGGTTCACTTTGGAGTAGTTGCTTAAAGGGAGCTGTGGGCTCATTGGAAGTGGAGAGTCCCTACTAGGGACATGGAGATCGACCAGTCGGTGCAATCATTTCTTCTATCTATGTTCGGCTGCATATTTTTCGGTGGACTTATGTCTCTTATCGCACTTCGTGATATAGACACTGTATAGAAGTGGGATTGTGGCTCTCCTACTCTGGCCACCATATACTGGGGGATGGACCGGTGCTTATGAGGTAGCTCGTACGTCTAGGGCTACTGGTACACAGTAGATGTATGTATTTTTTTCCATTCTATCCTTTTCAACTTTCTCATATATGATTGACTACATATCTTGGTCTTTTATGTTGGCATAGGTCTAGGCGTATGAGTTCAGTTTGTTACCCTGGCCTTTCCCCATCTCCCATGAGGAGATCATGTTTCTTGACTTGTCCCGATATGATGAATCTACCATGGGATCCTTCGAGTTTCATTACTTAGGTGCGTACTGGGATAGTCTGAACGAGCTCACCGAGAGCGCGACAAGTTTCTTTTCTTTTACTTCTCCTAATCTTTCCACTTCTCTTCCCTGCCTAATCATTTCTTTTGGTTCTTTCATATTGACATGGCTTGGTGGAGGATTCCTAGTCCTAATCTATTAGAGTCTTTGCATTCTTTGTTTGGGAAGAACAGACAATGTTTGCTCCTCTAGGGTACCAACCAATGAATTTGGTATCTAGGGGAGCGGGTGTACTACTGGGACTTGGGCTCCCAGGCTCATAGGATTCATGCTCCCCAGCCCGCTTCTATGTTTTTTGGGCTAAATATAGAAGAAGATAACCCAATGGCGGGACTAAATGGCCTTCTTTGTGATGAAGGGCTTGTATCGATAATGGGCACACGCTGCTCTCCTCAGATCTTTACCACTGTCTAATCCTCATCGGGCTATCCGAGTGTGTATCACTCTACTGAATTCCTTCTTTCTAAACTTCTTGTTCTTCCTATTGACACATCATTCAATACAGGCCATCAGAAGAGGCCACGAGATACGTCGCACGCATCCACCTTATGATGCTGATGGGATTGTGGAAGACATTGATATTTTTTCTGATCCCACACCATCTTCTTCTCGGTGACCTCGGGTCCAGGCGTCTTCCTCTGGATAAATCCATTCTTCGTCTTCAATGTCGGCCCCTTCTCGTATCATTTCTAACCTACATGGTCCATGGTGATGCTGTGATGAATACTATTCGATATCTATGCTTAGAAGGGATGGAAACGCTAACAATTACCCTATCAGACGTGACGAATATGAGTTTTTCTGATTGCTTATGCTCTTTTCTTTTACTGAATTCTTAGTACTGACCAAACTCTGTTGCAAGTGCCCGTTGACTTTGCGGATCACCGTTTCCACTTGGTACAAACGGAAAAGGTTGAGCTGAGCTCTCAAATCCTTGATCACCAGTATCTATAGATAAGAGTTAGCATGTATGTATGTAAAAGCCTTGATTTCCATACTTTTTGTTGTTTCTGACTGCAAAACCTTTAGAGTCGCTATTACTTATTGCGCTAGGGTTCTAGGCGGCGATAAGAGGCTTGCACGAATGGATTGCACTCTCAAAATGCATCGAGAGATCCCAAGCCAGATTGACAGAGTCCTAGACTGAGAAGGACTCTAACTAGGAAGGGACTGAAGAGGAGGAGTCTGAGAAGTAAGGTATTTTTTTCACCATTTTTTCTGCCTTTTTGTATCAAAATGACTTACCATCGAGAAGTAAATTTTTATATAAACCTTGAAGTTAATATCATTTATTTTTAGCTTGTTTGATTATTTACAATATGATTTTTAATTTGATCAACATATTAATGCTCTTTGTAACTCTCTGGCTGGGTTACATTCTATTTTTACACGGAGGATGTCTGGCCGTTTGTAAGCATATCCGGCCAGCCTTTCCAATTATGTCCAGCTAGACAAAGTGTAAAGTCGGGCAGAACATCCCGAAATAATGATAAGGTGCCTCTCGAGGTTAGGAATATGGTTCTCACGCGGGTTAAAATTCAAAACTCGATATATAGACCATATTTATTCTCTATTTTTTTTTATCATAAAAGACATATTTATTCACTCATTTTTGCTTTTGAGGTTCAATTCTTGCCCTAGCACCATTGTTTCTTCACTGAATATCCAGACAAATCGAAAACATCTGGCCACCCACAGACATATCCGGTCAGATTTGTCCCATATCCCACTGCATATTTTCTATATCCAAGCATGTCTCAATTCCTCCTATTGTCCCTGATCCGCGGGGTGTCTAACTAGTCACCCCCAGAATTGGCTCAGAATTCTGCACTTTGTTGTCACCACTGGGTTAAGATAGATTATGTTTTCCTGAAGGCAGCTTCGATATTCTGGGACACAAAAAATCACATTTTTGGCTTTCATGACCTTGAGTTGTATTCTCTGTCTAAAGAGTTTGTTGCTTTCACAGGCCTTTAGTTCCTTCATTCTACTCTTTTGGCAATACCCTTCTTCAAAAGTCATTACCCACTGGAAGTCTTGATTAGTTGGAGAAAGTAGTATCATGTCCCATGTCCATTGAGCTGAAGGCACTACTGGATGCTACTTCTAACATGGAAGTAGGATCCAATCATTGGAAGAGTGTGCTCATGACAGTGGTAGAGCCAACTACCGGCTGCTTCACATTATACAAGGTATCTGATGTGGCTATAATCTTGTTGTCTTGGCTAAGACGCTCCATGGTCTAGATGGAATCAAGCGGAATCCCACCAGGCTTTTTCTAGGAATTCATTTACTCTTATAGTTATGCCTTAAATTTTTCCTAGCATGTCCTTTCGGATTTTCAACCTAACGGTCTGCTCTAATTTTTTCATGGGCTGCCTTTTCAGGTTTTCAACCCAGCGAGCTAACGCATCATTTTTTTTATTGGTGTGGCTGCAAGAGAAGATGAAGCTTACAGTTCATCCATCGATCAATGTCTTTACTTCATATGGCCCCCACCATCAGTTAGCACATGCTATGGTGAAGAATAATCTCTCTTATGCTACATAGAAAAAATAGTTGCGGTAAGTATCTGATAAAGAGATTTCAAAGATGTGCCATTGGTGATGCCTCAGTCATATTACCACAGACTTATTTGGTCTCTGTATCCCTCTTATTGGTTTTCATATCAGCTCATTTTATCTTTCAGCTAAGCTTAGTTAAAAGTACGGGCGTCCCCTACATCTTACCTCTAAGAGGTGTACTTTTCGAGGTGGCCTCGTGTCTCGTCGCTTCTTAAATAATTTATGTGACAATTGGGCTCAGCGACATGTCTGGACTATCACTAGCCTAGAATTTACTAATACTTTAGATAGTCATGTGTCCTTTACTGGTCTTTTTGGTTCGGGATATGCATTGAAAAGACAGAGACGATAATTTATGCATGCTTGTTATTAGTTTTCCTATTTTGGCTATAACTGCACATTCAATGAATATTTTGAATATTATTTCAATAAAACATCAACATTCTTTCCTAGTACATATGTGAATACACTAATTACTTTATTATTGAGGGTACTTCATCGTTTGCCGACCCTTTCGGGTTTTCCAACTAACTATTCTTTACTCTCTTATCCCTAACTTTTGCTTAAACCAATTCCGGTAGTCCTTTTGTTTAGGTAGTCATTTATGGATTTTTGGCCTAACGAGCCATCTTTTGTTATGCAAAATACTTCTTCAACCTTTCCAGGTTGATCAGTTATATGAACTAGTTTCCTTATAAATCAGACAATCGTATTGCTCTGTTCTTCATGATTCTTTTAACCAGATATGACACTTCCCAATTGGGCCTGAACTTCCCCATCGGGTACATTACCAATGGTCTTGACTGTTTCAATACCATATCCTCTTCTTTAATCTTGCTAGGTTTGACCTTTTTTTATTGATGGCTGGAGCTACTCTCTTCTGGTATAGTTGAGTATGATTAAACACATTTATCTTTTTTCCATCTAACAAAACCAACTGTTCGAATATTCATTCATCATATTCTTGTACGAGTAGACCTGCCTCCCTCATAACCCGTATTGATTGCAATTCAATTTCCACTGGCAATACATCTTTCATCCCGTATACTAAGGAATAAGGCGTAGCCCCTATTGTAATTCTGACTGAAGTTTTGTACCCCATAACGCGAATGGTGACTTGTCTGCCTGATCTTTGCAAGTTTTCATAATTTTAGCTAGGATATTCTTTAGGGTCTTATTGGTGGCTTCTACTGCTCCATTCCCTAATGGTCTATATAAGGAAGACTTTAAATGCCCAATCTCTTATTTTTCCGTAACATATCATTGGTTTCCCCTTGAAACTACACCTCATTCTGTCACCACTTGATGCGGCATTCCATATCGAAAGATAATATTTCAGGCTGTAAGGTTATCCATCCACTTTACTTTGACATTCTGGAAAGATTCATCCTCTACACATTTAGAGAAGTAGTCCACTGTCACTACTATAAAGTGATGCTCATTAGAGGCTTGTTGCTTGATTTCACCAATCATGTCAATACCACACGCCCAGAATGACCTTGGCTCTGATAGTCCATGTAACTCTGTCGGTGGTAAATATTTCATGTTTCCATGGGTCAAATAGTCGTGACTGTGTTTCACCAATTCTGCACAATCTGCCTCCATTGTTAGCCAGTAAAACCCATATCTTACGATTTTCCTTGACAAATTAAGCCCACTCATATGCGGTCCGCACAATCATGCATGGACTTCCCCCATTACCTTCCTCGCTTCTTCTTCTTTCAAACTTTTTAATTGTACTCCATCGGACTGCCGCTTATACAGATCTCCTCTTAAGCTAATGAATTGAGAAACTAACTTTTGGATGGCCATCTTGTCTTTTCTACCCGCTCATTCTTAAAACTACCCTTAATCCAAAAAGTTTTCAATGCCGTAATATCATGCCTTTCCATCTTCTACTCTCATGACCATGCCTATTTCATAACTGTGCTTACTAGCCGTAGCCAGCTATAAGGGTTTCATGGTAAACTTTTTTGGATTTTCCTATATTGAAGCTAACTTAGCCAAATGTCTGCCATTTGATTTTATTCCCTTGGCAAGTGTTGGAACGTGCACCCCGGGATATTCTCCATCAAAGTTCTGAGGTGGAATAAGTACGACCTCAATTTATCTTCCTTTATCTCCAAATCCTCCCGTATCTGCCAAATCACCAATATCGAACCCCTAAAAACTTATGCATCTTTTGCCATTGCGCCCTTGTAATTTATAGCTCTACTTAAAGTACATTTTCCAACTTTGAATAGTTATTGGCTTCTCTTCCTCATGTGGAAACTCAAATTCATACTGATCTCCTTCAATTAGTTGTTGTGCCAAGAATTCAACCACGACGCGCCCTTTGAATACTTTTTTGGTGATGTAATCATTGTCAAACTAGGTCAGTAGCACTAACCATTTCCCCAACTTTCCGACAAGGGATGGCACTGATTGTAAGTGTCTCAGCAGGTTCTCCTTAGTGACTACATCTATCTTTTAAGATTGGAAGTAATATTGTAGTTTTCTGAAATCTCATACAACTACCAAGCTGATTTTCTCCACTTCTTGGTATTAGACTGCCTGTTCTACTCTATTATCATCATAATGCACCAACATCGCTTTCCGTGCTTATGATTCTACAGCCAATTGCAAAACTAAGGGTTTACTAGGTCTCAGAGGCTTCAAAACTGGTTGGTTGATCAAATATTTCTTCATTTTCTCGAAAGCTTATTGGCATTGCTCGTTCCACTCTACCGATTGATCCTTAATAGCAATTTGAAGATTGGTTCGCAGACTGATGTTAATTTGGTGATGAACCAACTGCTATACTGTATATTTTCCAGAAAAGGCCCTCACTTCCCTCTCTATTTTAGGTGCATGCATCTCCGTTGACGCCTTGATTTTTCCTAGATCCACTTCTATTCCTCTGGCAGATACTGTATGTTCCAAATAATTTCTCGATGTGACCCTGAATACACACTTCTTGGGGTTGTGCCCGACATTGTATCTATTCACTCTTTGAGGTAATTTCTCTAACGCATCAAAATGTCTTTCTCATGTTTTTGACTTAACCATCATGTCGTCAATGTACACCTCGACCTCCTTATGCATAACGAGATACTTTTTAGCAATAAGTTTTGCATTCTGTAATGAAGATCATCTTGTGTTTATCCTTCTTTGCCATGAAAATCTGATTATATCCAGAAAACCCATCTGTAAAAGAATACATTGCTGATAAGGTTTTGCTGTCTACCAAAACATCTATGTGTGTTAAAGGAAAATAATCTTTTGGGCAAGCCTAATTGAGGTATTTATACGCTACACACATCATTACCCTTCCATCATTCTTCGATATAATGTAATAACTGTCAACTGAAATACTTTTATTAATAATAATAAAGTTACATCTTTTGCTTATATTATTGAGTCACAAAATATAAGACATGGTAGGTTATGACATGTTAATTATGATACAATGTTATTAATTTTATTCACTAATCCTTTATTAGTCTATACTAATAAAAAAACTTAATTAAACTTATTTAATTAAGTGGGTTTTGGTGATCTATCCAATTTTAACTCTTAAAATTTTTAGTCCGCTAAAAATGTTTAATATTGAAATACGTATTTAGATAATTTTTAATTGAACTATTTAATGAAGCTTTAAGTGTCTTATACTATTTTCCAATGGTATGTGGAATGATATCCCGAGTGCATACCATATTATCGTAATCAGCTATGGAATTTATGTATGGGTTTCCATCCTATATACCAAGGAAAAATTTAAGACACCTAGATTGTCCATATTGAATTAAAATGAATTTTTAAATTTTAAACCTTTAAAATAATTAAACTATTTAAATAATTTTTATGCATGTTCTAATCTAATTTAAATTATTTTCATGCATGTTTTAATATAATTTTAATTTTTTATGTTTCATAAAATTATTTTTTTATGACTAGATTATTCATTCATGCATTTCATGTCGTGGCACATGAGAATGCATGAGTAGGCTCCATAAGCTAGCTATATGGCATGTTATTCAAACAATTTGAATTAAAGACAAGCATACAACTAAAATTAATGTATTGAACATGCTCTTGTTTTTCTTATACTAATCTAATTAGTACATAAAATAATCAAGGAATTCTTTGGTTTTCAACTTTTGGCTCCACAGAATGGCTTGCATAATTTTACTCCTTTAAGTAGTAACTTTCGCGATATATGCTTATGATGGTGCATGTAATCGTGTGCTCACTAAGGACCATATTAGCACTTTGGTTCAAGCTTTCGTGTGGTCATTACCTCCACACATCGTCATCATACTCATCACACCTATGCTTACCATGACTCCCATAACCGTGATCCAAATATATACCCAACAGTGCTTAATTACCACTCAACACTTTGCTTTTTATTGTTCATGGGAAAGGCACCAAATTTTACATAAAATTCGACAACTAATTAAAATTTTAAATACATGAATTTTTTTTACAATATTTACAAAATTGGCACTATGGCCATGCAATTCTCAAATAAATAAAATATAAATAAGAGTTAGAAATAATTACGACCAAAGCTTTTTTATTCGTCACATGAACAACATAATAAAACTAGCTCACTTATTCACAATATGCATTCATATTTGTATCTCATACAAAATAAATTAAAGCAAAAAAATTTAATTAAAATTAGTGAGTTTAGAACACTTTTGAGCCTGTTCTGATACCATTTATAGGATTTCAGCACGAGCACTTCATGGGAAATCGTCTCGGGCGGCGGAAATACACTTAGGCACCAAGATTGATCTTGAAATTTTTTTCACTTCTTCCTACTACTACAGGGATTTCGAGAATGCTGTTTTGGAATTTTTTTTTATTTTTTTAGTTTATGAACTGTACCAAATATACTATTCATGATACAGTAGTTTCAGTAACTGCTCACTACAGTAACGATGAACAGTATCAATTTTTTTTTACTTGAGTTGCTGAATATTATGCAGTAGTTTAGGATAATTTTGAGCTATCAAAACATCCCAAAAACACTCCCGAATCAGCCCTCTGTATTTCTTTAAATTTGCTCCAAGTACCGAGAACAAGTAGCCCCGGAAAACAAACAAAACCACAATTGCAATGGGCCAGAAATCAGTTCACTGTTTTGAATATGTTGTGAAGAAGAAACACTCGGTCTTTTGTACTATATCTTACCACCAAGAATTCATGAGAGTGAGCTCGAGAGGAAAAAAACTTGTAGAGAATTTTATAGGGAAAATTCTCTAGCCACCTTGCCTCATTTGACTCTTTTTCTAACTCTTAGAAATATATGATTAATGTTAGAGATAGAGATGACAACAAGACCCGGACCCGGCTCGGGTTCGGAATTAAAAAATCCGGACCCGGGTCTTTAAAATTAAGACCCGGGTGATTCCGGGTCCGGACCCGGGATCACGCGGGTCCGGAAAAAAATAAAAACATAAATTAGATTATAATAAAAAATATAAAATATTATGCATATATATATATATAAATAAATAATAGAATATGATAAAAAATTAAAAGAATTGAAATAAAACTAATAAAATTGACAAAATACAAATATAAATATAAAATAATACAATTAAAATTTAAAAAAAATTAAAAAAAAAAGGAATACGGGTCCGGACCGAGTAGACTCGGGTCCGGATCCGGATTTTGCCATCCCTAGTTAGAGATAAACAAGGAACAATTCCTTTTTATATCTAGGGTTTAGGCTATTCAGGATTTGTGAAAAACCAAATTTAACCCTCCCAGTGTTTCTAATCTTCGGCCAAGTGGACATTTTTGTAAATCTAAAATTTGCTTAATGTTTAATACAAAATCAAATATCAAATTATATATTTAAAAATAAATTTCAAAGATATTTAATATCAATTTAATTATTTTAAATTAAATAATTTTAATTCAAAATCTTTTAAAGAAATTTAAATACTAGATAAATATCTAATCATCAGTAATATGAAAAATATATATTAAACAATTTACAAATGTGACATCATGTAATAATTAATTAAATTAATAATTACTATATAAAATAAATAATCTGTTATTATTTAATTTTACAAGTGATTTTGTAATTAGATTATCCAATTAATATGAATCTTTCTAGGGTAACAAGCTAGCACATAGATCAAATAGACCATCGGTTGCCAGCTCCAATAATCTCGAGATATTGATTAAAACTCTTTAATCAAATATTATGAAATATTAACTTTATGTTATTCCACTAAAAACCTAAAGTTCCACTATCGTCAATGCAAATATTTAATTTAAACTGAGTTACGTCACTGTCCATCGATATAATCATTTCATATAGATTGACTGTAATGTCCTGCCAGATAGACCCGGCCGGCGGTTCGGTTCCGGTTCGGAACCGAACCGAACCGGCCGATTTTCGGTTCCACAAGTGTGGAACCGGAACCGAATCGGTTAAATCCGGTTCTGTTCCGGTTCCACACTTAAGTGGAACCGAAACACCGAACTGAACCGGACCCGAACGGTTCGGTTCCGGTTCGGTTCGGTTCAAAGATTTTTTTATTTTTATTTTTTGAAAATTAATTAAAATAAATGATATTAATTTTATAAATAAAAAAAATTTATTACATTGAAGAGCTTGAGCTTAAATTTTTAAAAATTTAAGTTGTCAATCCTCCAAGGGTGAGAGGAATCAAAGCTCACGTAGTTCCATTACAAGTTTTAGTCTTTTAGACATATCCCCTTTGTAAATTATAATTTTACAATTATCAATCATCATTATCAGTTGATCATTCGGCTCCGGTTCCGCTTGCACTTGTTGCAGAAGCATTATCGAACAAATCTTCAAAATCATCGGGGGCATCTTCTTGTTGTCTCAGATCAGCTCGAGTCCAATCATCCACACAAGTTGTTGCTTCTAGAATGCTTGGATGTAATGAAGATCGCATAGCTTCTAATATATTACCTCCCAAGCTGAAGGCTTGCTCAACCGCAACGGTGGAAATAGGTGCTGCCAAGATCTCTTTAGCAATAATAGATAAAACAAGATATATATTTTGATGCCGGTTCCACCATTCAAGGATTTTAAAATTTTTACTGCATAAACTTTCATTAGAAAACTCAAAATTTGTAGATAAATAATTATCTAATTCAGGGTTATTAGTTGTTGTCGTATCCCTAGATTTTTTATTTCGTTGCAATAACCAACAATCCCCTGCGCTAAGTCTTGTTTGAATTACCGGTTCGCTACTACTAGATTGACCTAATGTTCCTAAGTTATATCTTACAATATAATCATTAAATAAAATAATTAAATCACTTCTTAATTTCGTCATTATGCTCGTAATATCAACATCATCTAATATTCCTAAATAACCATAGTAAGCTTGTAAACCACCATTCAAACCTTCTAATTTAAATGTAGGATAAAAAACAGCAGCAATAAGATAAAGTAAAGGAATTTCTCTAAAATAATTCAACCATTTTACCTTCATAGCAGTAATGGCTTCGAGCAAAACAATATCATTATGGTCGTCACTGTCAACATGTTCATCGAGAGTGCCAACAATATTTAAACTCTCAAGAAGAAATAAATGTGCTGTAGGATAATAAACACCGCTAAAAACTAAAGTAGCATCATTAAAAACTCTTAAAATATCTAAAAATATTTCACAAATATCCCATTGACTAGGATAAAGTGTGATATTTTGAACATGTTGAGAAAAAAAACTACATAATGCATCTTTGTATTGAAATGCTTGACATAAAAGAAAATAAGTAGAATTCCAACGTGTTGGAACATCTCTTGAAAATTTAATCGGTTTAATACCATTTATTTTACAAAACTTGGTCCATTCTCTCATAACTTGAGAATATGACCAAATACAGTTAAGTTCCGTTTTAATTGGATCAAGGAAATGTGATAATAATTTTAGTCCGTCTTGCATACATATGTTAAGGACATGACATGTACAACGAATATGAAAAAATCGACCCCCTAAATTTGGTTCATATAAGGATTTTAAATCATGAATGGATGCAGTATTTGCAGATGCATTATCAAATCCAATTGTTAAAAATTTTTCTACTAAACCATATTCATCAAAAATTACCTTCATCATTCTATAAATATTATGTGCAGTATGTGGGTCATCAAAAACTCTAAATGCAATAAGTCTTTTTTTGCATATTGCATGGTAAATGATGCATCAATCCAATGACAAGTCACACCCATGTATGAGTGTGTTTGCCAATGGTCACTCCAAATATAAGAAAATATAGAAATACGACCTTTCATCTCTTTAAATAT
The DNA here is from genome assembly GCA_019454045.1 of Zanthoxylum bungeanum. Lineage (NCBI taxonomy): Eukaryota > Viridiplantae > Streptophyta > Magnoliopsida > Sapindales > Rutaceae > Zanthoxylum > Zanthoxylum bungeanum. The sequence goes on from SKCR01032193.1 coordinate 216,713, forward strand.
TTCATTTAAAATAATTTTACCATCTTTATATAATTTCAAAATATGACGTTTTGTTGTGTTTCGAGTCATTCTACATGCAGCAGGGTTTAAAGCATTATGTACGTCATTAGTAAAATGAAGTTTTTCACCAAAGCTTAAAGAGAGATGTGCCATACAAGTTAATTTCGCAAATTCTTCTCTATTTTTTGCATCAGAATATTTAAATAAATCTACACTACTCGTACCTCTACTAGATGATGCGTACCTGGTCATTTGAGTCTGCGTCGTATCAATGCCAAATTCAACCGGATGATGTTTTTCCATGTGCTTGATCATATTTCCGTATCCACCAGAAAATTTATAGATAACCCCACAATAATTGCAAATTGCTCGTTGTGAACCATCTTCTAGGCGTTCCAAAGTAAAATGAATTTTGAAAATATCCGAGGACCGAGCCTTAACTTCTCTTCTCCGTGATTATGCACTGACACTAGGGCCGCTTTCTTGGGTTGGCATATTTGACATAATGTTCTCAGATGAGCTTGCAATTTTTCGTTTGAGAAATTAGGAAGAAAAATAAGAAAATTGAATAATTGCGATGCGAATGAAGAGAATTGTATTGAAGTAAGATTGAGAATAAGAATATAAGATTATAAGAGAATTGTATTGAAGTAAGATTGAGAATAAGAGAATTATAGAAAATGAGAGAGTTGAGAATTTGGTGTGATGAAATTATGAAAAATGAATCCTATTTATAGAATTTTAGAATTTTTTTGATACAAAAAATGCCCCTAAATATAACCGTTTTATTACCATTATTAGGGGTACATTAGTAATTTATATTTTATATAATAAATATAATAAATATTTTTTAAATTTTTTTTTATTTGGGCAGGGAGCGAAACGGCTCCCTGCCCGTAGGGTTCCTGTTGGAACCCTACGGTTCCACCGGTTCGGACCGGTTCGAGTTGCGGTGGAACCCCAACCGAACCGGTCCCCCTCCGGTTCGGTTCCGGAACCGGAACAGGTTGGAACCGGAACCTTGGCCGAGTCTACTGCCAGAGGCTGGACATTACTGGTAGGAAATAGGGCTTCATAGGCCTCAAAACAAACGAAAAATGTACATAACATGTCGTAAGAGTGGACAACCTAGATCACAGTCCAGCACAAAAAAGACCTGTAAAAATAACAAATACGCAAATAGGACCTCGGATTCAACTCAAAACAAGTAGAATCACATCATCAATCTTCAGGTTTCCATGCCCAAATTAGAGCATATAATCCATTACTTAGAATTGCATACATAAAATAGTGTGCTTTGATTGATATAAATATATACAAATATAACATGATTTTTAAATTATATGACCCTTCCCAAAACTCTAGAATGGGTGACCATAACTTGATTAATCTATCGATTCAATCAAGATATCCTAACTTGAATGGTCAACCAATCGGGTTGCCAACCTACAAAACTAGCAAACTGTAGTGATGTGAGTTATGAAACTCAGAAAGTGACCATGCAAAACAAAAACATACACATCAAACATATTATAGCATTTATTTATTAAACATGTGTGTGACACACTCAAAAAGTGATATTTTACTCTCAAGTATAAGAGTGTCGAAATAATAAAATAACCCGGTAAGACCGGGTCGATCCACATGGAATAAATTTAATAGGATAAAATAATAATTTGAGTGAAAAGAAAAAGATTGAATTGTTTGAACTGATTGGAGAATTTTAAATTAAAGTGCAACAATAAAAAAAATGATGGGGCTATGAGATTCACTTTTAATATTTCAAATTTAGAAATCTTAGTTTTTATAATATATACATTATCATTATTACCCAATTAATTTATTTCATGAATTAATTATGCCAAAACATATAAAACCAGCCATAAATGCGGTGATAGCTTTTGTCTATAACAAGTCCAGTTAGGTACTCAATTATGCCAAATAAATAAAACCAGCCATATAGGTGGTAACAAAGTTTGTCAATAATTAATCCAGATTTAAATTAAATATTAGTCATTAGATTACAATTTATATATTATAATATAAATAAGATTAATTTAAATTTTCATATTAAAAACTTCACCCAGTACCCAAGCAAGGCTAAATTAGCTACTCATAATTTGGATAAAAACACTCATAATTTATTACTAAAAGAAAAAGAAATTACTAGAAAGCTTTAGAAAAATAAAACACACAAGAGCTACAAATCCACTAATTTTCAGAGAAAACTATGGAATCCATAATGATTTTCTATGGTGATGAGCACCTCTATTTATAATAGAGAGCTCAACACCCTTTTCCTACAATTGCATGATTTGGGGAGGAATGTCATTTCCCACATTTCTTAAATTTTTTTTCTTTTTGTTTTTGTCTTTAATAATTATATATAATACACTTTAGACTTTTCTTCAATTTCGGCATTAAAAACCTCAGAATTAGAAAATCTTGCCAACCGGAAAGTGTTAGATCTTTGAGTCTAATTTCATCTTAAACTAAAATCACCTCAATCTGATATCTGAGTAAAAGGTTATGGCCAAAATACGAAAATTGCGTAGGGTTGGAATTTCTGAATTTATATACTGTTAGAACGCCCTTTCAAGTTTTTGGCCTACAAAATCCAAATGTCATGTCAATTTTTCTAATTATGCATCCAAAATATTATTTCAGCTACATAAGAATAAAATCACAATAAAAATATATAAAGCATAAATTTATTATTTTTTTATAAATATTCTAATTTAGAGAATTAATGAAATTACAAGTGTAAAATATTAATTTTTCTTTAATAAATGTGCACCTTTTAGTGTTCATCACACCTCCGAACCAACTTATTTCTAGTCCCTAGTAATTTAAGCGAAAACATTAAAAAGATATATTCTTATCCAAATTAATAATTGTTTTATTTATTTTTAAATAATCAAATAAGTAAATTATCTTCTACTTTTTACCATTCTTCCATACGCACACAAAAATAAGGTATCAATCAATTCATTGTTCCCACAATATTCACAAGTCTAGTCGAAAAGAGAGTAATATTTTTATCCTAAAATTATATTAGAGTTCACAACCTTTTGACAAAAGAGTTTATTTATAATACATTTTTTTAAAATAATAATAATAATAATACATATTCAATCCTTGTAACGGGTTTTGGGCCCCCAAGCTAATTGGCTTTAGAGCACTAGGTGTTAAAACACCCATACGAACTTAATTGCTCAGATCTCAGATATTAAAAAGAAAAAAAGTGTCTGATTTCCTTAAGCTTTCTCTTTACCCTATATCAAGCTTTGGGCTAGTGACTCCAATACTAGTTGGACATAGGACACTAAGTGTTAAAATACCCCTATGGACTTAATTGCTCGATAAAGGCAACAAATTGAACTTATTAACACACTTTTTTTTATTATTATTAAACTAACTCAAGATCTACCGTTTTACGCAAACAATCACTACTTGTTGAGGCAAAATGTCCGGTTACTAAGTAAAAGCTTGATTAGTTTTTTTTTAAAAAAATAAAAATTCCACTGCCTTTAAGTGCTACCTCCAACAAACTAGAGAACTGAATATTATAAAATTTTCACTTACAACTCATGATCATATGTTACCGTGTATGTTGATAATACCTGTCAAATGAGCTTATAAAGGTCAAATTTAATCAATATTATGGAGAATTCATAATTTAAATGATTCAAAAAGAAATGAACAAAAATAATTTGTTACGAATTATTTTGAGATACGTCTCAGAAGCGAAAACTCGTTACACTGCCATCTCGAAACAACAATTCCACTTGAAAAGTCAAAAATTTATTGTTAGTTTGTGTGTAGTTTTTTTTATTTTTTATTTTTTACACATAAAATAACAACCTATAAAAATATTTTTTTTTTGAAAGAAATACACAACATGAAAATAAAAACTATCTAGTTAACTATCTCTCCCCCAACCAAAATGAAACATTAGCCTCAATGCCTGAAAAATAAGAAGTAGAGTTTAAAAGATATCATCTGGTTAGTGTGGAATTGACAATTGAATCTATGACTACTTAAAAGAAAAATTATAGATTAGAATCCAAGTCAACTCTACGCTTCTTGCCACAATCATTATCAGACCAGTTCAACTTGGAAAGAATAAGGTTGATTTTTGGTTCATAAGCTAAGAGTTGATAAATTAATTCATCAGTTTTTCTTGCCGTTAGAATGATATCTTTTATCGGTTTCGAAATGAACCCAAGTCTTTTGGCTTCCGTAAGAAATAATAAAAGAAAATCGAATAAATTATCAATATTAAGTAGTCCAAGGGGTTTTGGTGAATGTTCAAGTTCGCCCATGATGCCACTGTGAATATTTCTTTCAATTTGCCTAGCCCACCTGGTAAAGAAATAAAAACATCAGTATGATTAATCATTTCAGTAAGTCTTTCAAACATACCTGAGACAATGCATTCTTCTCCATTTGAAATTTCAATGAGGTTTCTGTTGGTTTCTAATTAGGTCCCAAGAATCATCAAAGCAAGCACAAAATGAGTGAATACAACAAAAGAGAATGACGGAAACATACTCACAATGATCGGTTTGGATGCTATGAAGAACACAAGCCATTCACCCCTCCTTGAAGCTCGGCAGTGGCTTCCCTTGATAGTGGATTGCTCGGTTTTGGTGTCTTTGGCTTCTCCAAGATTCGGCCATTGAAGACCTCCATTGAAGCTCCAAGCTTCAAGCTTCCAAGCTCACGAAATCGGTTCCCTATCACCTTAGGAAGACTCAAGTGTGTGTGCTAGCACTTTGTTTTTGCCACAAAAACCTCTCACATTCTTCTCTTTTGCGTTCGGCAGAACCAGAAATAGAGAAGAAGAAACGGCTCAAAGCCGAGTGAGAGAAGATAGGGAAAATAGAGAAACCGTGAATGTAGAGAGAGGGAAAATGAAAAAGTGTAATAGGTTTTATATTTTCCAAAAATAATAAACCATTTACCATTTTTCAATTTTCAAAAAACAAGCATTAAATGCTTTAACCACTCCCATCAACTTACATCAAGTCAATCAAGTTGTCAAGTCACATCACTCAAAGTGACATGTGATTTGACGTTTGATGCGACTAATGATTTGACGCTTGATTTGACTTGCGTGCCGTTCTCGAATTCAAAATGTGAATGTGCTCGCAAATAATCTCGGGCTCGGGTTCGCTAATTCCAAATTAACGAATTTTCCGTTGCGACGCAATTAAACGAGTACGCCTAGCGAAATCACTATTCACGTCGCAAACGAATTAATTCTAAATTAACTCATTCGCCCGAATTAAAATCTAATTTTAATTTCGCGTCGAAATCCAATTTCGTATAATATATCGAATATATTATTTTATTGATTAATTCCAAATTAATCGTTCTCTCTCTTGATTAATATTTTATCCCAGATAAAATATCTCTGTAATTAATCCCAGATTAATTTTCTCTCTCATCAAATTAATCCCAGATTAATTAAAGTGCGAGTCATACATCATCAGTGAATCTTCGGGAAGCGACCCATGAGATCCCCGGATATATTGGCAGTAAATACTGTTGTCGGACTATCCGAACACGTAAGTACCTAGTACTACGTTTATACCGATTTACAAGACAAGGTTGGCTTCTAGCAAAGCGCCATGCCTACCCAATTCTCCAGAAATATCCTTATAGGAATATGTGATCTATATCAAGCGTAGTATACCGTAGTATTATGTATGTCGATCCAGTATCGGATGTCCAAGTGCTAGGCCTGGGGCTGGAATTGTGTCTGCCCCGTACGAAGCACATATCGGATGTCTGGAAACTAGTCTCCATAATCGAATATACATGACCTAGTCATAATATTCCGATAGCTCGAGCATTTAAGAGAACAAGTTCCGTATCTTATGTGACCATCATCTCCATATGACTGAAGTGATACTTCCATCTTAACATCACACCCAATACACTACGATTCTCAATATACCCAGCATTGGCGTACACAGAACCGGTTAAAGCCCTGGACGACCGCAACCAAAGTATATTGATTGTAGCAAGTATTAGCAGTGCAAGTCTCAGGTTAAGACCAAATACACCTACCCTGATTGCAGACTCCCATAGACACATAGTCATACTACCAATGGGATTCCGCAGGGGTCTGTCCAGAGCGAAGCTGTTTCCAGTACCATCGGTAAAACAAAACCTTCTATCACACTTGTTTCGGAAGAGAGAGAACGCGATTAATTTGGAATTAATCGGTAGAATAAATTTAATAATTACATTTGATTTTTCTATTTAATTTATTCGTATGGGCTAAAATTAATATATCGGATATATTAATATGAATTGGATTTCATTACGAATTTAAAGTCGGACTTTAATACGAACGAACGAATTAATTTAGAATTAATTCGTAAACGACATTCGTAATATATTTGTGAGGCATCGTTATTTAATTAAATTAGATTTAATTATTTAGCGATGAAAGTTCATTTAATCGGATTAAACAGATCTGAGCTGCGACAAATGTTCGTAGAGACATTTTGAATTTTGAATTCAAAATGGTGGGGCCCACTTCACACATGTCACACATGTGAAGTGGTGGTTGGAAAGTGGTTGGCATTTATGCCAAAACCACTTACTTTCCAACTACTTGGTTTTAGGTGAAACCAAGACTCCAACTACATGGTTTTGGTGAAAAGGGTAAAAACCCTTTAACAAAACCCTAGCCCCCTCTCTCTCTTCAAAAAAGCAACAACACACAAAACACAAACCCTAGAGAAGCCATCAAATGGGCGTGAGCTTCCTCCCTCTATTCTCTTTGATTTTGTTGCAAAATAAACAAAGCTAGCACTTCATGGAATCAACAAAGGAATTATGGAAACCAACTCAAAGCTTGGAATCAACAAAGGAAGGATCTTGGAGATCTTCATTCAAACAACTCAAAGCTTGGAATCATCAAAGGAAAGATCTTGGAAACCAACTCAAAGCTTGGAATCAACAAAGGAAGGATCTTGGAGATCTTCTTCTCAAAATTTTAAAAGCTCAAATCCATTCAATGTAAGTAATTCCGCAACTTATAATGAATTTATGAACACATTTTCTTGCTTATTAGATCCTTGGCATGTTCTAGGAACACTAACAACACTTGCATGAGTATCCTATACCCAAATATATGAGAACTATGCCGTTGTGCCCTCACAACGTGCACAAGTGTAATACTAGTCTTTTACGTATTTATCGATGTCCAATCTCGATAATACTGTGACTAGGGATATTTAATGATTCATCCTTCGTGGACTGATACTGTCTTATATCATTCTCCGCCCAGGAACAAATCATAGGGACCTCCTTATCATTTATATATCTTGGTGATCTAATCACAAATGATAAGAGTGCAATCTCCTTTGTCACATAGTTAATTTGTACAACAACACCATGATCTGTACAAATAGTGACGCTATGGGTCATAATTGTCCAACAATCTCCCACTTGGCCTATAGCCAGTCACTCGAGTGTCTGACACCCGAACCCTGTACGGTTGGCTCAAACTGCTGAGAAAAGGTTTTCGTCAGAGGATTTGTATGAATATCATCTGATGTGATTTATTCGATCATCACATCGCCACGATGTATGATCCGAGCGAATCAGATGAATATCGAAGTATTTATCTGGATTGTTGATGAGACCATTAATTCTTTAGGTTGTGCTGAAGCCTAGCTCAGCTGCTAATAGAATTGTATCTAATCTTATTAAATTTGTTATCGACCCAAATGGCTTCTATTTCTCTATTTCTTGCTCACTGTAACGTAGCAATAACCCGCATTCGTTGTTTATTCGGTAACAGTATCTTGCTTGGAAGATTTCCAGCTCACTGTACCGTTATTCAATCTTTATAGTACCGTTGTTATGACTTATAGTCGTTATCATGAAAGCCAAGCTTTCACCGATTATATTATGGGAATATCATTTCCAAGAAATGATATATCATCATTACACAGGACATTCACTGTCAGTGCGCTCCCACTAACCTCCTTATATACACAAGAATTAATTTCGTTTTGAATTAAATCATAAACTATTATGATTACATCAAAACGATAATTCATAGAACCTAATGCTTGCTTTAATCCATCTATGGATCGAATAACCTGCAAACCTAGTTTGCTTGTTATGGTTTGACAAAACCGTCAAGATGTTGTAAACATCCTCCAAAAGGTTTTCGTTAAGGAAAACGGTTTTGACATTCAGCTACCACATTTCATAAATGAAACATGCAGCATCAGCAAGCATTGTCGAAATGGATTTACCATGGCAACAGGTAAAATGTTTTGTTGTAATCAACACAATGTTGATAACTCTACCTTTTCGCTACAAGCCTAGCTTAGTACGCTGGTATGTTGCCATCCATGTATGTCTTCCTTGAAGACTTATTTAGTACCAATAGGCACAATGCCTTGCGGTACATCAACTAGTAACTAAACATAGTTGATACACATGGAATCCATATCGAACATTATGGCACTTTGCCATAATAGGGAGTCGATACCTTGTATCAGTTCCTCATTCGTAGTCAGTTGGTATTCCTCAATAAGATAGACATATTTATGAGGTGAGATCAGAAACCCATACCCCAGGTTGTTTTCTGACTCTCTCCGACCTACTCGGTTCTTGTGTATTTGAAGATTATTGGTATAGTTTCATCCTTGATGAACTATTTGTGTTCCATTAGGACTCGGTGCCAAGAATAGTATTACTCCGATTTTCCTCGAGTTTTACTATCCTCCCACTTACCACTGCATATTGGTATTCCTCTTAGGAAAACAGCATGGTGAGCAACAACCTAATTGTTCTCTCGTGAGTTGTATAATTACAATACTTATGGTATCCCTAAGATAACCTACAATTGACACTTATCCAATTTGGGTTCTAGTTTGGTATCAACCAAACATATGCCTAGCATACCTAAATATTCAGGAATGAGAAACCTGGTTTCTTTCATGTTCATATCTAATATGATATCTGTCAAACAGATATTTATGGAACCTTATTCTAAATAAGTTCTGCACTGTTTAGCGTATCCGTTGGAGGAAATGGTAGCTCAGAGCGACTCATGATTAACCTTATCATGTCCAACAAAATTTGGTTTATCCTGTCGGACACACCGTCAAATTGACGTGTTCCGGGAGGAGTCCTCATTGAAAGAATACTATACTCTCTCATGTATGCGAGAAACTCATTGCTTAAGTATTTTCATCATGGTCAAACCGTGATGGTTTAATACTTTAGCCGATCTGTTTGTCAATTTCGTGTCGAAACTGTGAAAGTTTCCAATTTGTGTTTCAAAAGAAACACATAACCATACGCGATGCCACATCCGTAAAGGTCATGAAATATTCATATCCACATCTAGCCTAGCTAGACATGGGCCCACTTGCTTCACTATGAATTAGGGCTAACAGATCGGTGGCACTGACACTTTTACCAAGTAAATAGTGTTTTAGGCACTTTGCCCAATAAACTAGATTCTTAGACTTTATTTGATTGGAATCAAATCAGTCCTAGTACCCACTCTTCAAAAGTGTGGATATACGAGTCTTGTTTAAATTGTGTCCTAGACAATAATGCCACATACAAGTTTCAGCTTGACAAAATCAGTTTTGAGCTATTAATTTGTCATGTTTTGAGATTTTATTTATATTCAAAATATAAATATTGTTATTCACATCTAATGTGGTTATCACAATTTCATCTTTATATAATAAAACTCTTTAGTGTCCTAGAATATAAAGGTATATCCGCAATGGATTATACACTGATATAGAGATAATGTTTCTAATCAAACTAGTTACATTATAACAGTTTCCTAATTTACGTACATACCCAAATGGTAGTTCCTAAACTTAGGTATCTAGGGTTAAAACAACGACTTTCGTCCCGTTTTCAATTCACAGATTAATCTCAATAGAAGTCAGTATCCTGCTCATAGCAGATTCTGAACATCAGTACATATTTATGTACCACACTAAGTATTTAAAATCCAATTTTAATACTAGTTGTGAACATATTTATGACAAACATATTTGAAGTCAGAGCCTTGCTCGTCTTCAATTCCTTCTTGGGATATGTCCTTTTATCTTCCCAGAAGATTATAATGATTTTGCCTTTGCCATTTTCACATTCCAGAAGCCTTTGCCTAAGCCTTGGCCTTTTGAAATATCGAAGTAAGATGCGCCTTGCGCTACTTGCATTATTGCAAACTTTGGCTTTGTCTCCTTGAGTATAGCCATTAACTCTCCAAGAGTTTACTATTGCAATATTTACTTCTAAAATCTAAGTATAGATTTATGAAGATCCTTCAATTTCAATATCATACTTTAAGAATCTAATCCTTAGTTCTGATAAAGAAATTAAGGAGTCTATATGAAAAGTATAATGGATTAAGCACTAAAGTTATCATTACATAAATCTTCCAAAGATTAAGCTCTACTATTTGCTTAACTCCGGGCTTAGGCTTAATATATTATTTTATCAAATAAAATAACTTATTATTTTTCCAGGACCATCCTGAAATTATTCCCAATTTGAAAATTAAACCATTTAAATACATTTTCACCCAGGATTATGTTTTAAACACTAATCTTTCAATTATATCTTGATTCTAATAGTCCAACTATTTAATCAACGATTTGTGGTACTATATATTATAATGATTATTATAGTCCAACTATACAATCAAATATAATTTAAATTAATTAACCTCAATTATATTGATTACTATAGTCCAACTATAAAATCAACTATAAATTGAAATTAATTAATTCAAATATATTGATTACTATAATCCAATTATATAATCAACTATAATACAGTCCAACTGTTTATTAAAACAATAATTTAAATATTAGTCCAACTAACATTTAATTTAACGACGAAATAATTTGTGATTGAGCGCGTATGGCAAGTAATTAAACGAATATTGCAAATTCAATTCTTGCCTCCCACTATTTTTCGGCGAGCCTCTAACCCTCTATCGAGTACTCGGGAAACCGTGTTTCCTAGTGGGCTAGGATCCCGTTAAATATCACACAATCTTGACTTTGGCCAACAAATTATATGATAATTAACTAGGTAGATCTCTAAGATCGATTGGATCCAATCCAATTCCTAGATCCGGTAGGGGGACATCCAAGTCCGACACATATATATTATATACAATACATCCAATGTATTACCTAACCTTTTTCCTCTGAATCAACTAAGCCTTGGCTTTGGCACAACAAACTTAGTGATCCCAGTTAAGCACGACCCGTTGACCATGGAAAGCTTCGTAATCAATGTCGATGGACAAGAAGTGGCCTTGACTTTGGCCAACAAACCACAACTTGGACAAGACACTGATATGGAACAAAGCTCTCGTGATTCAAACACATCCTCGACGGACAAAGGCCTTGAGTTTGGCCAACAAGCCAATGCCAGTCTTAGATCTTGAGTAAGAATCACTCAATGGAAGGAAAAAACGCTTAATATTTGTGAGGGTTTTTTTGCGTGCAAATTGGCAACCAATTTATTATTTTTGTTAAGGTCTCATCATCATACACCCTTAAACATGCATTCTAAACATATAATAAAGCGCATATGATAAAATAATAATGATATGCGGATGAATACTTTACACATTGATCCTAGATCAAATCTCTCTTTCTCTCTCCCGCTAGCACAAATATTTCTTCTACCCGTTACACTACACTTCTAAAGAAACCTCATTTACATTGAGGGGAACATGTGAGAAGAGAATACAAAGAGTATAGAGGTGATAAGGCTGGACATGCAGGTCCAATTAATAAATCAAATTTATTATAACAATTTCTAAAATTGCCCCACCCATCTAATATCCATCCGATATACATTATTCATGCATCGCAACCATGTATTCACACAAGCATGTTATCAATCAATCTAATCCAATTAATTAATCTGATAATTAGTGATCATCCAATGTTCAAACAACGATTTGATTTTGCTTGAGTCAAACTCGTTTTTCGAATAAGTACTCAAAGTACGAATTCTTGAATTAAATTAAACTACATAATTAAATCCAATTCAATTTGTATTTAATTCTAATTCACTAATTAATTCCAAATTAAATACTACACTTTATTAACGAACCTTTACGACTTAAATTCCAAATTCAATCGTTACGGGTCTCAAAGCCCGATTAACATCCAATGTTTATTTAATTAAAGTCCAATGGGCTTTTAATTAATTTCTTTAAGGCGTGGACTTTTGGTCAACTCGGGTCAAACCGATAACCAAAATCCAATTCGGGATTTACCCCATAAGCCCAGAAATTAATTTTGGCCATTAGGCCCAATTAAATAATTAAGGTCCATTAAGTGATAATTGGACTTTATGGATGCGGTTTTGGGCCCAATTGGATCTAACCAAATTGGCCTAAACCTAACTTGGTACAACCAAGCCCAAAAGCCCAATTACAACCTATAAGGCCCAAATCCAATTTAAACCCAATTAATTAACTTATAAAATTCCAAATTCCACAATTAATTAACCTAAGTGTAATACACAATTAATTACCCAATTAACATTTCTAAAACATCAATTAGCCTAATTAATCATGCACTTTAACAACAAATAGTGTCCAACACAATTTAATCAAAAATCAAACCCAATACATGCTTCAAGTGTCTCGGTAATTAGGGTTTCTTACAATCCGAATCGGTTTCAATCCAATTGAATCCACAATCATCATTTCCCAAATCAATTCAACTCATCCAATGAATCAAAATAAAAAAACACCATGAATTTCAAAAATCATCAAGTTTCGGCCAAGCCTATAATTTGGGGAAAATTGTCCAATTCAAAATTCAATCCAATTAAACCTCAAATCAACATTACCCTATTGTTTTAAGTCATCCAATGATCAAAAAAACAAAAAATTACTAAGATATTAGGGTTCAAAGTTTTCGGCCAAGCCTCAACTTTTGGGGAAAATTGATCCAATCCAATTTTCTTGAAATTGATCATGCACAACTTCAATTCAACCTCATTCAAGCATACTAAATCAAAAAATTTTACCAATTGATGATCAAATCGATTTTGCCCAATTTTAAACCCTAAAAATTTCATGCTTGATATAAGCTCAAGATACCATTGTTGGTTTCTAATTAGGTCCCAAGAATCATCAAATCAAGCACAAAACGAGTGAATACAACAAAGGAGAATGGCGGAAACATACTCACAATGATCAGTTTGGATGCTAAGAAGAACACAAGCCATTTCACCCCTCCTTGAAGCTCGGCAGTGGCTTCCATTGACAGTGGACTGCTCTGTTTTGGTGTCTTTGGCTTCTCCAAGATTCGGCCATTGAAGACCTCCATTGAAGCTCCAAGCTTCAAGCTTCCAAGCTCACGAAATCGGTTCCCTATCACCTTAGGAAGACTCAAGTGTGTGTGCTAGTACTTTGTTTTTGCCACAAAAACGTCTCACTTGCTTCTCTTTTTCGTTCGGCAGAACCAGAAACAGAGAAGAAGAAATGGCTCAAAGCCGAGTGAGAGAATAGAGGGAAAAGAGAGAAACCGTGAATGTGGAGAGAGGGGAAATGAAAAAGTGTAATAGGTTTTATATTTTCCAAAAATAATAAACCATTTACCATTTTTAAATTTTCAAAAAACAAGCATTAAATGCTTTAACCACTCCCATCAACTTACATCAAGTCAATCAAGTTGTCAAGTCACATCACTCAAAGTGACATGTGATTTGACGCTTGATGCGACTAATGATTTGACGCTTGATTTGGCTTGCGTGCCGCACTCGAATTCGAAATGCGAATGCGCTCGCAAATAATCCCGGGCTCGAGTTCGCTAATTCCAAATTAACGAATTTTCCGTTGCGACGTAATTAAACGATTACGCCTAGCGAAATCACTATTCATGTCGCAAACGAATTAATTCTAAATTAACTTGTTCGTCCGAATTAAAATCTAATTTTAATTCCACGTCGAAATCCAAATTAATCATTCTCTCTCTTGATTAATATTTAATCCCAGATAAAATATCTCCGTAATTAATCCCAGATTAATTTTCTCTCTCATCAAATTAATCCCAGATTAATTAAAGTGCGAGTCATACATCATCGGTGAATCTTCGGGAAGCGACCCATGAGATCCCCGGATATGTTGGCACTAAATACGGTCGTCGGACTATCGAACACGTAAGTACCTAGTACTACGTTTATACCGATTTACAAGACAAGGTTGGCTTCTAGCAAAACGCCATGCCTACTCAATTCTCAAGAAATATCCTTATAGGAATATGTGATCTATATCAAGCGTAGTATACCGTAGTATTGTGTATGTCAATCCAGTATGGATGTCCACGTGCTAGGCCTGGGGCTGGAATTGTGTCTGCCCCGTACGAAGCACATATCGGATGTCTGGCAACTAGTCTCTATAATCGGATATACATGACCTAGTCATAATATCCCGATAGCTCGAGCATTTAAGAGAACAAGTTCCATATCCTATGTGACCATCATCTCCATATGTCTTGAGTGATACTTCCGTCTTAACATCACACCCAATACACTACGATTCTCAATATACCCAGCATTGGCGTACACAGAACCGGTTAAAGCCCTGGACGACCGCAACCAAAGCATATTGATTGTCGCAAGTATTAGCGGTGCAAGTCTCAGGTTAAGACCAAATACACCTACCCTGATTATAGACTCCCATAGACACATATTCATACTACCAATGGGATTCTGCAGGGGTCTATCCAGAGCGACGCTGTTTTCCGTACCATCGGTAAAACACAACCTCCTATCACACTTGCATGAGTATCCTATACCCAAATATATGAGAACTATGATGTTGTGCCCTCACAACGTGCACAAGTGTAATACTAGTCTTTTACGTATTTATCGATGTCCAATCTCGATAATACTATGACTAGGGATATTTAATGATTCATCCTTCGTGGACTGATACTATCTCATATCATTCTCCGTCCAGGAACAAATCATAGGGACCTCCTTATCATTTATATATCTTAGTGATCTAATCACAAATGATAAGAGTGCAATCTCATTTGTCAGATAGTTAATTTGTACAACAACACCATGATCTGTACAAATAGTGACGCTATGGGTCATAATTGTCCAACAGTTTCCGTATGCCAAAGGTTATGAAATGATCCCAAAAACTTGACTGACACTTTCTTGTACGGCCTTTGAAATACATCCCATCAATCCAAGATTGCCATCGCCATATATTAAGTGAATGTTTCTTTCCGCCATAACTCTACCCAATTCTTTTATAGCCTCATCAAATTATGATTTAGTTCCAGAGCTAGTTATGCAAAACACATAGATATTAGTGACTCGTCTTTGTCTCTATTTTTGTTCTATCTCTTCTAGATGTGTCGAAGAGAGAAATGATGAGCTGAATTATAAATCCTAAAAAAGGATGAGTAATAATGCACTAGTACCTGCAAAATGACAATTGTCAGATGAACAGTAAAATGGATCTTGAAAGTCTAAAAGTGTAGATACTGTCAGTAAAAATTAAAGTAAAGGAAATCAAAACAGTAATTTAAAATATTGGAAATCAAAGCAATAAATAGAAATAATATGTACTGGTAGTTGTGATTGTGGTTCACATCTTCTTCTGGTTTTACGTTCAGTAACGGCTTAAACGCCGTCTATGGATCAAAGATATGCTTCCCATCCAATTTTCTTATAAATTGACAAAAATGGTCTTTTAATGTCAGATTCTCGAGACTGTATTGTTGTCTTTCTTTTTGAAATTGTTTATGCAAATTGTGAATCACTCGATGAACATGTCCACTAGGATGTGTCTCAAAATTCAATGATATATCAAATAAAGACCCCTTACTCAAGCCATCTTTAGTGAATTAAATTTTATCTTCGCAATTATCAGACACCATTCCTAAAGAACGAAAACGAGGTTTCACTTCTAGCGTGAACATTTATAACAAATACCTAATTGTTTAGCTCTTCATTTTTTAGCATAGGTGGTTTTCCATAAACCAAGCATGTAAGAAATGAAAGAGTCATATGACTCACCTGCCAAGTAAACCCGTACTTCAATTACCCAACAAATATCACTAGGAATACGATGGATCCTAAGAAGCGTCATTCTTTCGGTGTCTGCTTTGTAAATTTTCATAAGAGCATTTATAGGGAGAGAAGGAAATGATTGTGGAGTTTTATGAGAGTTTCTTCCATGTCTTGATGGCTCTAGTCTGGATGTATTTTTCCTTATTGAACATTTGTGAGAGAGGAAGAAATTTCCACAGGGTAAGTTTATTCATCTCCAAGAAATGCATTCTTCAATGCTTCTAGCAAAGTCTTCAATTCCAGATTGGGTGCTTCCTCATATTTTTCTTCTTCCATTGTTCCTAGTTCGTCAAAATTTTACTTCTCTCCATCATCTTCCAGTACCTGTGTAGAATCAACTAAAAAATCATTTGGAATATCCGAATCTAATTGTGTATTTGATTCAAGAAAATTAGCTGTATAAATTTCTGTAGGATCAGATAAACTCCCATGAATATATTACTCCACAATTGGTTCAATTATTTCTATGCTTTCATCTTCAATGTCCTTATCGTATTGTTGTTTGCACATATTAAGAATATTTAGCTCCAACGTCCTATTGCCAAAAGATAAATTCATGATTCTATTTCTGTAATTAATTAAGGCATTAGTTGTTGCTAAAAATGGGCGACCAAGTATTACATGAATTGGGCTATAACTGTCTGCTACAGGTAGTGTTTCCAAGACAATAAAATCCACATGATATATGAATTTATCGACATGTAATAACACGTCTTCCACAATTCTTTTCGGTACCTTGACTGATCTATCATAAAGTAAAAGAGTAGTTGAGGTTGGTTTTAACTCACCGATATTAAGTTGTTGGTAAATCGAAAATGGAAGCAAATTGACACTAGCTCCAAGAACAACCAAAGCATGTTCAATTTTTCGATTTCCAATAATACATGAAATAGTTGGACAACCAGGGACTTTGTATTTTATTGCATTATTAGTTGAGAGAATGAAACTTACCTGTTCAGATAGAAAAGTTTTCTTTTTTACCTGCTGTTTTCTTTTAACGGTGCACAAGTCTTTCAGAAATTTGGCATAAGATGGTATTTGTTGGATGGCATCTAAAAAAGGAATATTGACCTTCACCTATTTGAATATTTCATATATCTCTGGGGAATAGTTCAATTTCTTGTTTTTAATACTTGAGGAAATGAAGGTGTATGAGAAATATTATTATTATCAACGATGGGTAATGGTTCATCAACCATTTCCATACTCTCTGAATCTGATTTATTTTCAGCTTCACGAGGTTCAAGAATAGGTTTGTGGGTGACCTTACCACTAAAAAGAGTAATAATAGATTTGACTTGGTCTATGTGTTGACTACCAGAACTACCATCGTGAGGGTTTTGCTGTGGTTGTTCTCGAAACTTCCCTTTTCTCATTAATGGTCAATGCAGATGTGATTTTGAAGAAAATATCTTTCAGATCAATCAATGCTTGCACATTTTGGTTATTGATTGCTTTATGTTTCTCAATAAATGCATGCAAGGTATCTTCAAGGGTTTCCATAGGTATTGGGACATATGGTGCATAATTTTAAGAGTTTTGAAAAATTATGGTGTACCTGGGAGGTTGTTGTGATGGTTGTCTTTGGTTGTCATTCCTGCAATTAAAGCTCTGATAATTTCTTCAACCAGAATTTTAGGTTTAGGAGTATTGGTTTGGATTTGGTCTATTGAAAGTGTTTATGGAACTGACTTGGTCATGGAGACATTCTTACAGGGCTGGCAAGGTTGGGAAAACTTATGTGAAATGTTCATTTGAATTATAGATTTGACTAGTGACTTCTTGAATAGACTTGACATGATCACTTTTCCTGATTTCTAAAGCCTCAAAATTTTTAGCTAGAGATGCATACTTAGAAGAAAAATCATGATCTTCCCTAAGGTTAAACATACCTCTGCCAGATGGCTGTGGTTTTACAGACAACTCATAAGTGCTAACTGTGTCCCATTATTGTCCATACTCTGCTATGTGCTCTAAGTAATCTAGTGTATCTTCGGGATTTCGATCCCTAAACTCACAATTACACATGATTTCCACTACTTGTCTACCTTGGGGTGTTAAACCCTTGTAGAAGTAGGTGACCAACCTCCATGTTTCAACGCCGTGATGTGAATAAAAATTCAACGTCTCTTTAAACCTCTCCCAACATTGGTAAAATATTTCCTCTGACTCTTGTGTGAAAGTTGTGATTCTCCTCTTAAAGAAGTTTGTCCTGTGAGGGGGAAATAATTTTTTTAGAAACTGTTCTTGCAAATCATTCCATGTTCGGATGGATCCTGACCTAAGGTTATTCAGCCAAATTTTAGCTTTATCCTTTAAAAAAAAGGGAAAAAACTTTAATCGAATTATATTCATGATGTAACTTTGGTTTGTGCATGTGTGATATACCTCTTCAAATAACCTTAAGAGCTTAAAAGGATTTTTTGATTTTAAACCGTGGAATGTGAGTAAAATTTGGATGACAACTGGTATAAATTGAAACATGCTACATCTTGGGGAAAAACAGTACAAGATGGTGATCCTGTCCTAGCGGGATTCATGAATTGTCTGAGTGTCCTAGGATGATTAAGATCGCCATGTTGAGACTCGTTTTCTTCCGGATCAACTGGATTTTCAACTCGGGCAAGTGGATTTTCATTTTGGTTCTCAGTAATTTTGACTGACGATGAAGGTGATAAAGACTCTCTATTTAATCTACCGTTAGATGATCGAGACCAATGTCTCATGCAACCTAAATGCAGACTATATGCTAAAATTAAATATACAAATGCAATACTTACAAAAATAAAAAATAAAATAAAAATAAATAAGTGGGAAAGAAAAATGACAAAAGAAAAGAAAAACAAAGAAAGAAAATACAAAATCAGTGATTATATCTAAAAATGTCATCTGATTCTTGTCAATTCAGATCTCAATTGAATTTCTTATTCAGCTGTCTCAATCTCTCGACTTAAGTTCTCACAAAAAATTATGGAAGAATCTCTAGATAGGGATGATACAAGAAATTCTTTGGTAAAATGCAAGCTCTATTTTAATTGATTTTTTTGTCTCATATAACCTTGAAGAATTAAGTAAATGTTTTTTCATGTATGTAGGATGTCTGGGTTCAGGATTCATTTAGGATCAATCAGGACATTTTGGATCTACATAAATGCAAAGAAGAAAGAAAATGAGATGTAGAAAATACAACAAAAAAAATAAAAAGAAAAGAAATACAAAAGGAAGAAAAAATAAAAATAAAATAGAAATAAAGAAAAATTATTATTCTATCTAATAAATTATACTCCTCGGAAACGGCGTCAAAAACTTGACACGCTCAAAAGTAGTTCTTTGCTCACAAGTATAAGAATGTCGAAGTAATAAAATAACCCGGTAAGACGGGGTCGATCCACAGGGAATAGATTTAATAAGATAAAATAACAATTTGATTGAAAATAAAAAGATTGAATTGTTTGAAGTGATTAGAATTTTTAAATTAGAGTGCAATAATAAAATAAAATGCTGGGGCTATGAGATCCACTTTTAATATTTCAAATTTGGAAATCTTAGTTTTTATAATATATAAATTATCATTATTACCCAATTAATTTATTTCAGGAATTATTTATTCCAAAACATATAAAACCAGTAATAAAGGCGGTGATAGCTTTTGTTTATAAAACGTCTAGTTAGGTACTCAATTATGGCAAATAAAAAAACCAGTCATATAGGCGGTAACAAAGTTTGTCAATAATTAATCCTGATTTAAATTAAAATTAGTCATTAGATTACAATTTATATATTATAATATAAATAAGATTAATCAAAATTTTCATATTAAAAGCTTCATCCAGTACCCCAACAGGACGAAATTAGCTACTCATAATTTGAATAAAAACACTCATAATTTTATTACTAAAAGAAAAGAAAATAACAAAAAAACATTAGAAAAATAAAACGTACAAGAGCTAAAAATCCATAAATTTTCAGAGAAAACTATGGAATCCAAGTTGTTTCTCTAAGGTGCTGAGCACCTCTATTTATAGTAGATGGCTCATCACCCTTTTCCTATAATTGCATGAATTGTGAAAAATGATATTCCATCGAAAGGTGGATGTCATTTCCAAACTTTTTTTTCTTCTTGTTTTTGTCTTTAATAATTATATATAATACACTTTGACCTTTTCATCAATTTTGGCATTGATAACCTCAGAGTTAGAAAATATCGTCAACAATAAAGTTGTAGATCTTTAAGTCTACTTTCATATGGAACTGGAATCACCTCAATCTGATATCAGAGTAAAAATACATGGCCAAATATAAAAATTGTGCAGGGTTGGAATTTCTGAAATTATACACTATTAGAATGCCCTTTTAAGTTTTTGGCCTCCAAAATCCAAATGTCATGTCCATTTTTCTAGTTATGCATCAAAAGTATTATTTCACCTTCGTAAGAAATAAATTCAAAATAAAAATATATAAAATATAAATTTAATTATTATCTTACAATTATTCTAAATTAAGGAGTTGAATGAAACTACAAGTGCAAAATGATTAATTTTTCTCTTAATAATTGTGCAATTTTTAGTGTTCATCAGTGTGAACTATCATATAACTGTTGGGAAGCGGCCACGAGTGCACAACGGAAAATTAAATAAATCAAATTATGATGTACCCCGGCGTAACACACACACGTATAACGCAAGCGCACATATCGTTCAAGTAGTATAAAAATATCGATCACACGATGACTTAATATCTAAACTATTAATTTTATGAGGTCAAATGATTACTAGCATCTAACAGGTGTTTGATTGATTTGAAATGGTGACGATTTCTAATTTAAAAACAAGTATATAAAATTATTCGAAAGTAGATTTTAAGAAAATTCAATATTAAAAACTATATAGGGTTGTGATTTCTTCAAATATCATTTTAAAGATGAAGTGGTTATTTTAAAGTTGGGTAATATATTGATTTATTAACTTGGAACACTAAATTATGTGTAAGCCTCTGTATATGGTCAGACAGAAATACCCAGTTTAACCCAATTGAACCATATGTCTATGTCAACCAATTATCTGGATTCATTAAGTTTAAGTTCCAATTATGGATACCCCCGCCCGATAGGTATATGTCTATCCTATAAGGAAATCTATTAAAGGGTTATCTATCCTCAAGGAAGATCGTGGGCTATTGTCTAAGGTCTTCTTAAACTTAAAAATCCTATGTCTAGTTCATTTTAAGTTTCTCAGTTCAATTTTATTAATGACCCAGTTAATAAAAAAAGCATTAAGATTAAGATTCAATAAATAAATCTTTATAATACACAAACTATAATCTAACCCCTTATAAACCCGTGATATTAAAAGTCATCACAACCCCAGATAACTAATTTAGTTACAACACATAACTAGGGCTAGTTAAAACTGAAAATAAAAGACATAAAATTAAAAATGCGGTGTAAAGTAAATACTGAAAAGTAAATTACAATAAAATAAAATGTTAAGGTAAAAGGAATTACTTTTACTACTACTAATTAGATATCTCCAATAATATAATATATAAACTTTTGATAACATTACCATCCAGCCATTAGGCGGTATCCTGTTTAAATCAAATTAAGTCCAACCAGCCACTAAGGCGGTTTTTAAAAGAATTTGTCCATGAACCTGCCATATAGGTGGTAAGAAAGTTTAATTACCAACCGACCAATCTGGCGGTATCTTTGATTAGTCAGGTTTAAACCAGATTAAAATGAATTACCAACCGACCAATCTGGCGGTATCCTTTTTAAGTCAATATTTTAAATAGTGAATATATTATATTTAAGGGAGATTAATCTAAATAGAAATAGTAAAAGAATTACCTTTCACCTTAGCTGGGGAAGTTACCTCCTCATGGTGAATAGTAAAAACTGTAAAAAAGTAAGAAAGTAAATTACTTTTATTACAAAAAGTAATTAAAATTTAATTACAAAATTAAAATTAAAAGAAACTAGAAAGAGAAACTCCCTATTTACATAAAAGAAATGAGAGAGAATGGTACAACTGAAACTGAAATTTCGTGCTCTATTTATAGGCATCAGTAAGGGTCGCGCGTCGCGATGCCCGTTTGGTCGACGTGGGAGCTTCTGGTTCGTCGGTTGAAGATTCTGGATAAGGTGACACGTGGCAAGGTGGTTGGGGCTCAATTATTTTGACACGGGCGGCTTCTGATTGGTCGGCTAGATTCTTATCCACCACGTGTCAGATAGGGATAAGAGAGCCAATAATTGATGCTACGTGGCGGTGACGTGGCGACACGTGGCAATTGGACTGTCGGCACCATAGAACCGCGACACGTGGCACGTTGTGATTGGTTGATGATGATGTGGCAGTGAGGTGGCATGTTGACTGGTCAACCTGGTGATGTGGACGATGACGTGGCAATGACGTGGAGTGACACGTGGCGACACATGGCGATGGTGACTGTCGGCAACGTATGATGATAACACGTGGCACGGCTCATGTTAGCAAATCGGCTGTGATGGTGACACGTGGCACGGCGCACGTTAGCAAAGTCAAATTTTCTCAGATTTTGATTTGTGGACCCGGCGCACGTTAGCACTGTTCGACGCACGTAAGGCGTCGCGACGCGGCAAATTACCAAAATGCCATTTTTTCCAATTTTCACTGTTTTGGTCCAAATCACCTCCAGAATGTCCTGAAACTTTATTTATCTACAAAATAACACAAAAAAACACATTAAAATATTCATAAAACTCAAGAAACTATACAAAAATATTAGGTTAAATGAGTGGGAAATAACGATACAATTAACACTCATCACACCCCCAAACCTAACATTTTGCTAGTCCTCGAGCAAAACACAAAATAATAAAATTTAACTAAGCCACTTTCGTAGGGATCACGATTGAATTTAGCGTATGCAACAAGCCTTTAAACCCCTAGGTGTCCCTAGTGGACGAGTTGTAGTCTCGTGAGGGTTTACAGCAATGATACCCACAAACATTTTACAAAAGTAAAAAAGTAGTGAAACAAATGCACACAAAAGCAAAAAGACAAGCAAAAAGAGAATAAAGAAGTTAGTGACTAATCAAGTGAAATTTCTACTCCAAGTTACTAGTTGTTTTGTTTCTTTCTAAATTACTGAATAAGTAAATTCTCCGATTATTTTACCATTCTTCATATACACAGCCAACAAAATATTAAACAACTCATTTTTGCCCACAACAGTCATAAGTGCAGTTGATAAGAGAGTAATATTTTTGTCCTAAAGTTCTATCAGATTTCACACCTTTTGTAGCGATGGAATAATTTTTCTGATTTTTCTCTTTGACTATTTTTTTTTTATTTATATACAAACCTTCCGTCTATGTAGTGAGGGTGGGTCGGTGGCTCCCAAACCAGTTGGCTTTAGGCACCAGGTGTTAAGACACCCATACAGACTTAATTACTCAGACTTCAGATAAATATATTTTTGCAGCATCTTTGATCCATGTAGCGAGATTTGGGCCAGTGACTCCCAAACCAGTTGACTTTAGGGTACTAGGTGTTAAAACACCCATACAGACTTAATAACTCCGATCTCAGATTTTTTTTTACTCCATTGCTTTTTGAGATGCTTCCCCCAATTAAACTAGAGCACTGAATATTACAAACTTTTCAATTTAGCTCATGTCTGTATGTTACTTTGTAAGTTGATAATACCTGTCAACTGAGCATACGAAGATCCATTTTAGTCTGTTTTATGGAGAATTTACAAATTAAATAATTTAAAAGGAAATAAAAAAAATTAACTTATTTCGAAAATAGGTTGAGATACGTGTCAGGAGTGGAAACTCCTTACTCAGCTATCTCTTACCAATTTCACCTTTTTAGTCAAAATAAAAACACAAAAACACAAAATATTTTTGTAATTTTTGAAAAATTTTCAATTTTTTTGTATTTTTCGAAAAATTTTGGACTAAAAATATAAATAACACACAAACTAAAAACAAGGTACTAATCAACAAATTTCCTCCCCCAAACCTAAATGAGACATTGTCCCCAATGTCTTAAATAGTAGAAGAAGAGTTTAGAAGATAATACCTGGTTAGCTGAAATTCTACAGGAAATTAAAGGTTAAGATCCAGATTAATCCGACGCCTCTTACCACGATCGTCCTCAGACCAATTTATCTTTGAAAAGATAGGGTCAATTTGTGGTTCATATGCTAAGATTTGGTCAATTATATCCGGAGCTGTTCTGGTAGTGAAGATGAGTTCTTTTAAAGGTTTTGACACGAACCCATTTCTCTAGGCATCATCAAGAAACACACAAAGAAAATCATAAAATCCATCAACGTTAAACAACCCAATTGGTTTCTGGTGTATGTTCAGGTTCGCCCAAGATAGCACAATAAAAATTTCCTCCAATGTGCCCAAGCCACCTGGCAAAGCAATAAAAGCATCAGCACGGTTAATCATTTCTACCAATCGTTCAGACATACCTGGCACGATCAGTTCCTCTCCGTTTGATGGTACAATAAGATTTGCCTCCGCCAACAGTTTTGCGATGATTCCCAAAACGTGACTGCCTCATTCCTGTACGGCCTTTGAAACGATCCCCATAAGTCCAAGATTACCCCCGCCATATATTAAGTGCATATTCCTTGCAGTTATGACTCGACCCAATTTCTGTGCTGCTTCTACGTATTGTGGCTTAGTACCAACACTACTACCGCAAAACACACAGATGTTTTCAACTCTTCACCTCGAAGTGGCTTCTATTTTTTATATGTAATTCTTTCTCAACTCTGGATGCCTTCAAAAGTGCAATGACGGCTAAATTTACAGTGCCTGAAAAGGGTGAGAAAAAATAGCACAAGTATCTTCCAGAGGACGATTAGTAGCGAAATAATATCGTGATAGTCAAAAAGGTCTGGATCCAGTCGGAGAAAATAAAAGAAAACAACAAAACAAATTACAATTATTAAGAAAAGACAAAGAGATATAATATTTACAAGAAAAGTAACGGCTTGATTGACGTCTATGCGTCAGGGACAAGCTTCCCATCCAATTTCTTATAAATTGGCAAACAGGGTCTTTTTGAGTCAGATTCCGAGATTTAACAAATGTCTTTCCTTTTGGAATTGTGCATTAAACATGCGAATTTCTTGATACACACATCCACTGGGATGCGTCTCAAGAGTTTTAGATATGTCATCCAAAGACTCCTTACTCAAGCCATCCCTAATGAAGTTAATCTTATCTTCGCGGTTATCGGACACCATTCCTAAAGAACGACAACGAGTATTACAAAACAATACGAGCACATTTATAACAAACACACATTCTTTTGGCTATTCTCTTTTTAGCATATGTGCTCTTTCCTAAACAGGGCAGATGTGAAATAAAAGATTCAGAAGACTCACCTGCCAATCGGACCCGTGCTTCAATTAACCAACGAATGTCAGTAGTAATACCTTTGATCATCAGTAATCTCATTCGTTCCAAGCGAGCTTTGTAGACTTTCATCAGAGATTTTTTAGGGAGGGAAGGAAATTGCTTGTGAAGATTTGCGAGAGCTTCTTCCATATTGAAATGACTAAACCTGCAAAAATTAAACACACAAAAATAAAACACACCAGATCACAATATATACAAAATTGCATGGGTTGCCTCCCTACGAGCGCTAAGTTTAAACGTCGTCAGCTAGACGTGACTTCTCAAACATTAAGCTGGATCGAAAGTGTAAAACTTTCTTTTGTCGCTCAAATGATTCTCCCCAGTATTTCTTGACACGCTTGTTTTTTAACCTTAAAAGTTTTGTTGGTGTCAGGATCATGTATCTCAACGGCTCTATCTGGTAAAACTTTGGTGATCACAAATGGACCTGACCACCGTGATTTTGGCTTTCATGGAAGAATTTCACCCTTGATTTGTTTAACAGTACCTTCTGCCCTGGTTCTAGTTGTATGCGCACTAACTTCTCACCATGTCTCTTCTTGGCCTTTTCTTTGTACAATTTGGCATTCTCAAAAGGCTGTATGGGAATTCCTCCAATTCGTTGAGCTGGTGGAACTTTTTCTCTTCTGTTGCTTGTAGTGCAAGGATTGGCTCTTTCAATGAAAGTCGCTTTGTCTTTAGGCTCCACAGGCAATTGACATGTTTTAAGTTTGTCAGTAGAACTTTGCATTGCATTGGAGTTCTGAATGGTACTGTGTATCACATCAAGTCTGAAACATTCCTCATTCTTTTCATCATCTGGGAAATTCATGGCCTTGAAATCATTGAATGTTACTTCTTGGTCCTGTACCCTCATGGTTAATTCTCCTTTTTGTACATCAATAATGGTTCGACCTGTAGCCAAGAATGGTCTCCCGAGTGATGATTGACACGTCTGCGCATTCTGTTAGACATTGTGTCCCATAGCGTCACTGTTTGTAAATGATATTGTATTATTGTACAAAATTAACTATGTAATAATGAAATGCCTTTTGCCATTTTGTAAATATTATTTACTTTGATATATAAATGGCGAAAGTCCATATGATTAGTACTGGATTGAGATGATATGAGACAGTATCAATCCATAAAGGTTTAATCATTAAATATCCCTAGCCGTAGTATTATCGAGACTGGACATCGATAATGCGGAATAGGCTAGTATTGCGCTTGTGCACGTTGTGAGGGCACAACGGCATAGTTCTCATATATTTAAGTATTGGATACTTATGCAAGTGCGATAGGAGGTTGTGTTTTACCGATGGTACGGAAAACAGCTTCGCTCTGGATAGACCCCGCGGAATCCCATTGGTAGTATGTCTAGGTGTCTATGGGAGGCCGCATCAGGGTAGGTGTATATGGTCTTAACCTGAGACTTACATCGCTAGTACTTGCGACAATCGGTAAACTTTGGTTTTTGTGGTTGGGGACCTTAACCGGTTCTGTGTACACCTCTTCTGGGTTTATCGAGAATCGTAGTGTACTGGATGTGATGTCAAGATGGAAGTATCGCTTCAGACATATGGAGGTGATGATCACGCAGGACACAGAACTAGTACTCTATAAAAGGTTGCAACCGTCGGGACAATATGACTAGGTCAGGATTGTCCGATTTAAAGAGACTAGTTGCTTGATGTCCGATATATGTTTCGTACGGGGCAGACACATCTCCAGCCCTAGGCCTAGCATGTGATCATCCGATACTGGATCGATGTACGCAATACTACGGTATACTACGCTTGATATAGATCTTATTATTCCTATAGAATATTTCTGGAGAATTGGGTAGGCATGGCGCTTTGCTAGAAGCCAACCTTGTCTTGTGAATCGGTAAGAACGTAGTACGAGGTACGTGCGTGTTCGGATTATCCGACGACCGTATTTACTGCCAACATATCCGGAGATCTCTTGGGTCGCTTCCTGAAGATTCACCTATGATATTTGATTCGAACTAATTAATCTTGGATTAATTGCGGAGAAACTTTATCTCGGATAAAGTGCCTTATTTAGAGAGAGAGAACGATTAATTTGGAATTAATCAGTAAATTATTATATTCGATATAATAATTGAAATTCGATTTCGACGCGAAATTAAAATTAGATTTTAATTCGGGCATACGAGTTAATTTAGAATTAATTCGTTAGCGACGTAAATAATAATTTCGCTAGGCGCGATTATTTATTTAAATTCGATTTAATTAACGTCGCGACGCAAGTTCGGTATTTCGGAAATATCGAACCCGAACGCGTGAGTGGACGTGGGCCCACTTTCATTTGGAAACGTGTGGGCCCACTTGACACATGTCATTTATGTATTATTTTATTGATAATGCATTGCATGGTGATAGTGTATAATCACTCTAATGTTATGCATGGAATTTGAGTGTTTGACACTCTAAGCCTTTGCATGGCTTGTGTCATAGATTTATTATTATTTAATAAATATTATGGCATAAATATAAATTGATTTTTGGTATCAAAAATCAAGAAGAACAAAAAAAAATCTCTCTCTCTCTCTCCAACTAGGCCGAACCAACTGCATGCCAGCTTTTAGTTTTTTGTAAGTATGATTCCGCCATT
The DNA here is from genome assembly GCA_019454045.1 of Zanthoxylum bungeanum. Taxonomy (NCBI): domain Eukaryota; kingdom Viridiplantae; phylum Streptophyta; class Magnoliopsida; order Sapindales; family Rutaceae; genus Zanthoxylum; species Zanthoxylum bungeanum. Next base: position 244,899 of record SKCR01032193.1, read on the forward strand.
ACTTCCATGTCTTATATATATTCATTGTTGTATTCATATATTGCTTAATCTTTTCTTGGGACATATTATAGAACTCATCAATGGTATCATAGGCATGGTTTAAGCATGAAATACTTTAGGTTAAAATTTGATTAAAATTGGTTGAAGCATGTTCTTGTGAAATTTGATGAATAAGTATGCTTGCATGTATATAGAATGATGTTATATGGAATCAATTTTATGAAAAATGCATTGGATGATTTTCCCCAAAATTTTAACCTTGGCCGAATGGTGTGATAAAATTGGTTAAAGCATGTTCTTGTGAAATTTGATGAATAAGTATGCTTGCATGTATATAGAATGATGTTACATGGAATCAATTTTATGAAAAATGCATTGGATGATTTTTCCCCAAAATTTTGACCTTGGCCGAATGATATGGTTAAATTGATTGAAGCATGTTCTTGTGAAATTTGATTAATAAGAATGCTTACATGTATATAGAATGATGATACATGGAATCAATTTTATGAAAAATGCATTGGATGATTTTTTCCCCAAATTCATGCCTTGGCCGAATGTGTTGCTACTTGGAGTGGATTGAAATTTTTTTGTGTTTAAGATCATTGGATGACTTAGAACGTGTACGGGACGTAGATTAATAATTCAATCGGATTGAAAAACAAATCGACACCAAAAAACTCACCTTGGCCGAATACATAGGACATGTAAAGGAGTTGATTTTTGTTAAAATTAATGTTGGACATTTATTTTGAAAATTGATGATTAATAAATTAAATGGGTATTTTTGAAATATTTGGTTTAATACATTAATCTTGGTATTACACTTTAATTAATTGGACTTTAATGTTTGGAATATTAAAATTTAATTAATGGGCTTTAATAATTTAATTGGGCCTTATGGGCTTAAAATTGGTTTTATGGCACTTAAGGGTGATTCCTTATTGGGCTTGGTAATTGGGTTTGACCCACATTGACCAAAGCCCAGCCTTAATAAATCATTCTAAGTCCATTTGACTTGAATTAAATTCAACATTGGATGTTAGTTGGCTTTGAGGCCCAATAAGATTAGATTTAGAATCTAAGTCTTTAAAGCACATTAAAAGTGTAAACATTTAATTGGAATTAAATAATTGAATTAGTATTGAATACGAATTAAATTAGATTTAATAAGTAGTTCGATATAATTCGCGAATTCGTACCCTATGTACTTATTCTCAATCGAGTTGGACTCGCGCAAAATCAAACCGTTGTTTGAACATTGGATGATCACTTAAACAAAGACTAATTAATTGGATTAGATTGGTTGTAAAAGCATGTCTTGTTTGAATATATATGTATGTGATGAATGAATAGTGTATATCGGATGGATATTAGAAGGGAAAGGGTAATTTTAGAAATTATTGTAAATTTGGAATTTATAAATTGGACCTGCGTGTCCAGCCTTATCTCTTTATCTCTTTGTATTCTCTTCTCACCTAATTCCCCTCATTGTAAATGAGGTTTCTCTTATTGTATTATGTAATTGGGTAGTAGTAGAATAGTGCTAGCGGGGAGAGGAAATGAGTGATTTGTTCTAGGAACAAGTTGTTTATATATCCATCCGCATATCACTATTAATTACTTTACGCGCTTTATGATGTTTTAGAAGCATGCTTAAGGGTGTATGATGATGAGACCTAACAAAGATAAATAAATTGGTTGCCAATTACGCGAAAATCCCTCAATTTATATTAAGCGAATATCCTTCCATTGAATGGTTCTTGTTCAAGATCCGAAGTTGGCATTGGTTTGTTTTTGACCAAAGTCAAGACCTTTGTCAATCAAGGATGTACTTGAATCATGAGAGTTTTGTTGCATATCGGTGTCTTGTCCAAATCGTGATTTTTATTGGCCAAAGTCAAGATCACTTTTTGTCCAACGACATTGATTACGAAACTTTCCTCGTCAATGGGTCCCGCTTAACTGGAATCATTAGGTTTGTTTTTGGCCAAAGCCAAGGCCTAGATGATTCGGAGGATAGGGTTAGGAAAATGTAATGGTTACATTGGCATTATACATATGTTTCGGACTTGGATGTCCACCTAACCGGATCTAGGAATTGGATGAGATCCAATTGATCATGGAGATCTACCTAAGTTAAATAGCATACAATTTTTATTGGCCAAAGTCAAGGTTGTGTTATTTAACGGGATCCTAGCCCACTAGGAAATTCGATTTCCCGAGTTCTCTACAGAGGGTTAGAAACTTGAAGAAAATAGTGGGAGGCTATTATTGAATTTGCAATTTCGTTCAGATACTTAGCCTTACGCGTCTTTCAAAATTATTTCGTCAATATTTTAAATAATTAGTTGGACTAATATATTGTTATTTTACTTGTAACAGTTTGACTGTACCCATAACATCGTTGACTTTATAGTTGGACTATAGTTGTCAAGATGATTGGCAAAGGTAATATCCGCGACATAATCATGGGCGATAATGTCTTCAAAGGGACAAACTTTGCCGACTGGGAAATGAACTCAAGATAGTGCTTGGGGCTGAGAGGATACTGTATACTATTCAGAGACCTCTCCCGCCTGAACCCACTGAGCCACTGGAGCTAGAGTTATGGAAGACTCATAGTGACGATTGTGACCAAGCTCAGTCAGTTATGCTAGCTGCAATGACCCAGCATTTCAGACGCCAGTACAGGGACTTGGATCCCTATAACATGATGGCAAGATTGCGTGATCTTCACCGCACCAATAAGCGGATGAAGAGGTACGAGCTAGTAAGGAAACTCTTCCGCTCCGGATGACAGACGGCGCATCAGTTGAGGCCCACGGGACTCAAATGATCGCCGATATTGATGAGTTGCCAATATGGGAATAGTCTTGGAGGCTGAGCTGACGATTGATATGATATTGCAATCACTTCCCGATACTTGGAAACAAATCATCATCAACTATAAGTTGATGGATACAGATGACACTCTTGGAGAGCTGTTGTCCGTCTGAAGGAGTCCGAAAGGGAACTCCTAAAGGGGAGCAAGCGCGAGGCGCATTTGCATCGACCTCTCATGCGCCAAAGGCTGGGCCCAAGGCAATTGGAGGTGCGAGGAAGAAGAAGTTCAAGAAAAAGGGCAAAGGCAAGTTGACAGTGGCTTCTAGGAAGCCAAAGGACAAATCTCGCGACATCTGCCTTAACTGCGGCAAGAGGGGTCACTGGAAACGTGACTGCCAAATGAGCATTGTGCAGAAGGAGGATATCAAGGCTGGCAAGGCTATCGCCTCTGGTATGTTTGTTATTGAGATAAATATGAATACTTCTAGTTTTAAAAATTGGATTTTTGATTCTGGTTGTGGTGCTCATATTTGTACTGATGTGCAGGATCTGCATGATAGCAGGATGCTGGCGTCAGGGGAGATGGATCTACGGGTCGGAAACGGAACACCAGTTGCTGTTTTGGCCGTAGGGACTTTTGTTTTAGAACTGCCCTCAGGGCATGTACTTAAACTTTTGAACTGTTATTTTGTACCTAGTTTAACTAGGAATATTATATCTGTATCCTTGTTAACCCAGCAGGGTTACACTTTTGTATTTAGAAACACTGGGTGTTATTTATATAAAATGATGCAGAAATTTGCACAGCTGTTGCAAATAACGGTCTTTATATTTTGAATATAAATGAATCTCCTAAAATGACAAACAAAAGGCTCAAAAAGTAATAAAAGATGAAGCTTATATGTGGCATTGTCGTCTAGGACACATTAACAAGACTCGCATATCCACACTTTCGAAGAGTGGGTACTTGGACGAATTTGATCCCAATTCATATGACGTCTGCGAATCTTGTCTTTTAGGCAAAATGCCTAAATCACCTTTAGCGGTAAAGGTGAACGTGCCACAGAACTGTTAGCTCTCGTTCATACTGACGTATGCGGGCCCATGTCTAGCCAGGCTAGAGGTGGATTTCACTACTTCGTAACCTTTACAGATGATGCATCTCGTTACGGTTATGTGTATCTTATGAGACACAAGTCGGAAACTTTTGAGAAATTCAAAGAGTTTCGACACGAAGTGGAGAAACAAACAGGGAAGAGTATTAAGACATTACGGTCAGACCGTGGTGGCGAATACTTAAGTTATGAGTTTCAAGATTACTTGAAAGAATATGGTATTCTTTCACAGTGGACTCCTCCTGGAACACCGCAATTAAACGGTGTGTCCGAACGGAGAAAAACCGCACCTTGTTGGACATGGTAAGGTCAATGATGAGTCGCACTGAGCTACCAATATCCTTCTGGGGATACGCATTAAACAGTGCTATACTTATTTTGAATAAGGTACCGTCGAAGTCTGTTGAACAGACTCCATATGAGATATGGACAGGAAGGAAACCAGGTTTCTCTTTCCTGAAGATTTGGGGATGCTGGGCATATGTTAAACGTTTGGAAAGTACCAAACTTGAACCCAAACTGATAAATGCCTTTTTGTAGGATATCCTAGGGAAACCAAAGGATATTACTTCTATCACCCACAAGAGAACAAGTATTTGTTGCTTACAAGCATTTTTCCTTGAGAAGGATTTTATAAATGCAGTGGTAAGTGGGAGGAAAGTAGAACTCGATGAAGATCGTAGTGATACTGTTCCTGGCAATGAATCAACGACGGAACAAGAACAGACCGTCCGGGATGAGTTGTACCACAAATTCACATACACAAGGACCGCGTAGGTCGGAGAGAGTCAGAACAGTACCTGAGAGGTATGGGTTCCTGATCTCACCTCATGTAGATATTAATCTTATTGAGGATAATGAACCGGCTACGTATGAGGAAGCGATACAAAATATCGATTCCGCTTTATGGCAAGAAGCCATGAAGTCCGAGATGGATTCCATGTACGCCAACCAAGTTTGGACACTGGTTGATGCACCAGAAGGCATAAAGCCTATTGGATGCAGATGGATCTTCAAGAAGAAGACCGACATGGATGGCAACGTACAAACGTACAAAGCTAGGCTTGTAGCGAAGGGTATCGTCAACAATATGGTATTGATTATGACGACGAAACCTTCTCACCCGTTGCCATGATTAAATCCATTCGGATAATGCTTGCAATAGCTGCATATTTCGATTACGAGATATGGCAGATGGACGTTAAAACCGCTTTCCTTAACGGAAACCTTTTGGAGGATGTTTATATGCAACAGCCTGACGGTTTTATCGTACCTAGACTTGCAAACAAGGTTTGTAAGTTAAATCGATCCATTTATGGATTGAAGCAAGCATCACGGTCATGGAATCAGCGTTTTGATGAGATCATAAAAGAATATGATTTCGTGCAAAACGCAGATGACCCTGTGTATACAAGAAGGTTAGTGGGAGAGCACTTACTTTTATTGTCTTTATGTCGACGACGTATTGCTTATAGGCAATGACATTCCCATGCTAACGTCGGTGAAAGCTTGGCTTTCATTAAAATTCTCCATGAAAGATCTGGGAGAAGCAGCCTTTATTCTTGGAATAAAGATCTACAGGGATAGATCTAGAAAGCTGCTTGGACTCTCCAGAGTACATACATTGATAAAGTGTTGAAGCGATTCAACATGGAACATCCAAGAGGGGATTGGTTCCAATGGTACGTGGTACCTCTCTGTCTAAGGACATGTGTCCTAAGACTCAGGAAGAGAGAGACAACATGAGTCGGATACCGTTCGCCTCGGCAGTCGGATCGATCATGTATGCCATGATATGTACACGACGACACTGATCTCTCAATGCTTTGAGATGTGCGTGTCATCATCATCCAGGTGAAGGTCACTGGATAGCAGCAGTTAAGAATATCCTTAAGTATCTTAAACGAACTAAGGATGCTTTCTTAATTTATGGAGGTGGAGAACTTGCGGTATCTGGGTATACCGATGCAAGTTTCCAAACCGACAAGGATGACTACAAGTCGCAATCCGGGTACTTTTTTGTTTGAATAACGGAGCAGTGAGCTGGAAATCTTCCAAGCAAGATACTGTTGCCGATTCAACAACAAGAAGCGGAGTACATCGCTGCATCTGAAGCAGCAAAGGAGGCAGTTTGGATCCGAAAGTTCCTAATCGGATTAGGAGTAGTTCCGTTAGCAGCTGAGCCGTTCCATTGTATTGTGACAATAACGGGGCTATAGCACAGGCTAAGGAACCAAGGTCTCATCAACGGTCCAAGCATGTTCTTCGACGTTACCATCTGATTCGGGAGATTATACATCGTGGCGATGTAAAGTCGAGAAGGTCACATCAGATGACAACATTGCAGATCCGCTGACGAAGGCTGTTCTTCAGCAAGTTTTTGAACGACACATACATAGTTCGGGTATTAGATGCTTGAGTGACTGGCTATAGGCCAAGTGGGAGATTGTTAGACATTGTGTCCCATAGCGTCACTGTTTGTAAATGATATTGTATTATTGTACAAAATTAACTATGTGATAATGAAATTGCCTTTTGCCATTTTGTAATATTATTACTTTGATATATAAATGGCGAAAGTCCATATGATTAGTACTGGATTGAGATGATATGAGACAGTATCATCCATAAAGGTTTAATCATTAAATATCCCTAGCCGTAGTATTATCGAGACTGGACATCGATAATGCGGAATAGGCTAGTATTGCGCTGTGCACGTTGTGAGGGCACAACGACATAGTTCTCATATATTTAAGTATTGGATACTTATGCAAGTGCGATAGGAGGTTGTGTTTTACCGATGGTACGGAAGGAAAACAGCTTCGCTCTGGATAGACCCCGCGGAATCCCATTGGTAGTATGTCTAGGTGTCTATGGGAGGCCGCATCAGGGTAGGTGTATATGGTCTTAACCTGAGACTTACATCGCTAGTACTTGCGACAATCGGTAAACTTTGGTTTTTGTGGTTGGGGACCTTAACCGTTCTGTGTACACCTCTTCTGGGTTTATCGAGAATCGTAGTGTACTGGATGTGATGTCAAGATGGAAGTATCGCTTCAGACATATGGATGGTGGTGATGATCACGCAGGACACAGAACTAGTACTCTAAAAAGGTTGCAACCGTCGGGACAATATGACTAGGTCAGGATTGTCCGATTTAAGAGACTAGTTGCTTGATGTCCGATATATGTTTCGTACGGGGCAGACACATCTCCAGCCCTAGGCCTAGCATGTGATCATCCGATACTGGATCGATGTACGCAATACTACGGTATACTACGCTTGATATAGATCTTATATTCCTATAAGAATATTTCTGGAGAATTGGGTAGGCATGGCGCTTTACTAGAAGCCAACCTTGTCTTGTGAATCGGTAAGAACGTAGTACGAGGTACGTGCGTGTTCGGATTATCCGACGACCGTATTTACTGCCAACATATCCGGAGATCTCTTGGGTCGCTTACTGAAGATTCACCTATGATATTTGATTCGAACTTAATTAATCTTGGATTAATGCGGGAGAAACTTATCTCGGATAAAAGTGCCTTATTTAGAGAGAGAGACGATTAATTTGGAATTAATCGATAAAATTATTATATTCGATAAATAATTGAAATTCGATTTCGACGCGAAATTAAAATTAGATTTTAATTCGGGCATACGAGTTAATTTAGAATTAATTCGTTAGCGACGTAAATAATAATTTCGCTAGGCGCGATTATTTATTTAATTCGATTTAATTAACGTCGCGACGCAAGTTCGGTATTTCGGAAATATCGAACCCGAACGCGTGAGTGGACGTGGGCCCACTTTCATTTGGAAACGTGTGGGGCCCACTTGACACATGTCATTGAATGTATTATTTATGATGATAATGCATTGCATGGTGATAGTGTATAATACACTCTAAAGTTATGCATGGAATTTGATTGTTTGACACTCTAAGCCTTTGCATGGCTTGTGTCATAGATTTATTATTATTAATAAATATTATGGCATAAATATAAATTGATTTTTGGTATCAAAATCAGAAGACAAAAAGAAAAACTCTCTTCTCTCTCTCACTTGGCCGAAAACTGCATGCAGTTTTTGGTCTTCATCTCTTCATTTTGGTTGCCAAAAGCTTGAAGAAAGTGTGATTGTTTGGAACATCTCTCTCACAAGCAAGGCTAGCACCTTCAAGGGATCAAAAGAGGTGATAGGGAAAACCATCATAGAGCTTGGAATACTCAAAGCTTGGAGCTTTCCACATCTTTCACATTGGCCGAAAATCATCCACCTTGGAGCTTCCATCTTGGCTTGATTTTTCACACGCATTGTAAGTATGATTCCGCCATACTTCATGTTTATATATATTCATTGTTGTATTTCATATATGCTTAATCTTTCCTTGGGACATATTATAGAAATCATCACATTCCTCCATATCAAGGACAATAAAATCTGCTGGGAAATTGAATTTGTCAACCTTGACTAGCACATCCTCAACTAAACCTCTTGGAAATACGAGTGTGTTCTATCAACAAGTTGTAGTGAGACTGAGGTGGGCATTGTTTCTCCAATTTTCAGTTTCCTGAAAATAGAAAAAGGCATCAAGTTAACACTTGCACCTAAATCACACAAAGCCTTACCAAAGTCATTTTATCCTATGGTGCAAGGAACAATGAAACTGCCAAGATAGTTCAACTTTGGTGGAAGTTTCCTCTGAATGATAGCGCTACATTCTCTGATAATGCTAATGTTTCGTAATCTCCCAATCTCCGCTTTCGTGAAAGAATGTCTTTCATGAATTTGGCATACAATGGGCATTGTTCCAACGCTTCTGCAAATGGAATGTTGATATGCAGCTTTTTGAAGATCTTCAGGAAACGAGAAAATTGCTTGTCCAATTTGTTCTTCTGAAGACGCTGATGAAAAGGGGTGAGAGGTGGAATGATCTGTTCTTTCTTCCTTTGCTTCTTTTTCTCCATCTGTTGCTTTGTTTCTTTTGGAACTTCCTCAGCAGCTGTTTTGGCTCCAATATCTTTGTTGATTTCAGTACCGCTTTTTAATATGACGACATGACATTGCTCCTTCCCCATGTTCATTGGATTTGGCTCTGTGTTGCTAGGAAGGTTACCTGGCGGTCTGTAACTCTGAGCATTGGCCAGTTGTCCAATTTGATTCTCCAATGATGATTTAATAGAAGCAGATTGACTTTGAATTAATGGTGCTTGGGATTGAAACATAGCATCATATCTTGCTGCTTGAGATTGAAACATAGTATCATATCTTGCTGCTTGAGAGACTGTTTTTGCTTCTATCTTTTTCAAGTGGGTCAACACTTATGTTATTCCTGGTTCGTTTGCCTGCTCCTGGCCTTCGTTCTATTGCTGGAATTCAGGTGGTGGATAGTTCTGCTGTTGGCCTGAATTGTTGCTCCATGAAAAATGAGATGATTCCTCCACCCTGGGTTGTAGGTGTTGGAATATGGATTGTTCCCCTGTCTGTTGAAATTGTTGACATAATTCACCGTTTTTTCAAGTTGGTTCGACTATGGTGCTCCTCTATATGGTGAACTTGTTGATCCAGTGGTAAGAGTCTCCATGAATTTGCATATCTGATCTAGCTTGGCGTTGACTGCTGTATTGGCTCCACTTTCATAAATTCTTGCAATTCTTTGGATCATGCTCCTTTCTGTTGGCCACAAGGAATTGTTGTTGGCCATTTCTTCGATTAGGTCCCAGGCTTGATCTTCTCCTTTTGCCATTAAAGCTCCTCCAGCATGAGCATCAATTGTGGTTCTCATTATTCCAGAAAGTCCATTATAGAATGTTTGGACTTGAAGACATTTTGGAATTTCATGGTGAGGACATTTCCGGAGCAAATCTTTGTACCTTTACCGAGCTTCGTAGAGAGTTTCTGAGTCTTGTTGTACAAATGATGTGATGTCATTCCTCAGTTTTCCATTTCTGGCTGGTGGAAAGTACTTTGCAAGAAATTTGGTGGCTAAAGTGTTCCAAGTTGTGATGGAACCTGCTGGTAGTGAATGTAGCCAAGCTTTGGCTCTGTCTTTCAAAGAGTATGGAAAATACGCAGTCTCATTGCTTCTTCAGCTTCTCGGTTGTAATTGAAAGTGCCGCAAACTTCCAGGAAGTTGCTGATGTGGGCATTAGGATCTTCAGTTGCATTCTCCCCGAACTGAACTGACTGCTGAATCATCTGAATGAATGTTTTGATGTCACATGCATTTGCTGGTAAGGGAGGAAGTACAATACAGGAAATGAGTCTGTCAACCACCGGAATGGTTCTGTCTCGAATGGGAATTGGTGGTCCAACCTCCAAGGGTTCAGGTTCCATGTTGACTAAAGCTTTTTGGCCTTCTCGCCTTTCCCTTTTCAACTGTTTGATGGTTCTTCCAATTTCTGGGTCAAGCGGCTGGAGTTCAAAGCTTGTGGTTCGTCTCATGTAGTTTCTGAGAACCTGAAACACAAAAAAACAAAAACAATAAGTAAAAAGAAATTAGATACAAGTAACGTATCTAACCCATAACTAATAGTGAAAGATAAATAAGTCCCCGGTAGAGGCGCCAAAAACTTGACCGGCGTAAACACACACGTATACCCAAGTGCACGTATCGTTCAAGTAGTATAAAAATATCGATCCCACGAGGACTTAATATCTAAACTATTAATTTTATGAGGTCAAGTGATTACTAACATCTAACAGGTTGTTTGATTGATTTGAAATGGTGACGATTCTAAATTTAAAAACAAGTAAATAAAATTATTCGAA